>JACGWL010000867.1:0-137203 GCA_034509725.1 Sesamum angolense
TCTGATGATGGCTTGTGCAAGAGTACTTGAATCGCGCTAAACGTTAGAGTCCTGTATCTAAGCGAGGTTTTACCCCTGCTCTCAACTCGCGAGTCATCACCGAGGCGATGTTTCGAATTGGTTCTAGTAGAGCGTTCCATAGCGCCGTTGAAGCTACAAGGAACTCCTGATATTTTTTGGACTTTATCCAGATCAGCTCGCTGGACTGTCCGGCTACTTGGGCGTTAACCGCTAGCCGTCCAATTTCGGTCAAGCTCCTCGAGGTTCTCTCTGAGGTGCTGAGTCTAAGCATTACGGAGTTTGCTTTAGCTCCCTCCATCTCTTGTCAGAATCTCAAGAACATTTTCATGAGATTTAATAAGACATTTAATAAAATAATATTGGCCATTCAGCTTGCATCTGATAATACGAGCTTTCTCATTTTTGATTCCAGTTTATTTTTCAGGAAAGCTTTATTGTATTATCAACTTTCATTAAATTCTTTAGCAAGTAAGAACAAAGGCCATTTTTAAAAGCCTTCAACTGCAAAGAATTCTTCTCATGAATGTGCCACACCTTGGGCTTGGTGTTCGGGTGAACAATCCTCCTGTGTATCTACAAGGTTCTTCCCCGTAGTAGTCTTCTTAATGAGCACTGCTGCCATCTGTAATCATTGGCGTCTGTATAGATACCAATTCATCGCTTCGGTCCTGCGGTAATTGGCAGCTTGGAGATTATTGCAAACAGCTTAGCTCACGACCCTTTTGTGTGTGATTTCCTCCCATTTCCACTTTGCACTTTCTGTTTCTTTCAAAAGTGGTCGAAAATCCTTTCTGTATTTTGCAAGATCATTATAAAGATACCTGCAAAGTTTACTACTCCTAAGAAGCTCTGTAATTGCTTCTTATCTTTGAGTACATCTGGAAAATTGCGGATTTTCTCCACAATTGTTCCTGCAACTCAATACCTGCTTCGTCAATAAGAATTCCTAAAAATTCAATCTTATTGACTGCTATAGTAGCTTTCTTTTCAGAAAGTACTAAACCTTTTATGACATGCATCAGAAAATATTTCTAAATGTTTAATATGATCTTTCATATTTTTAGATGCAATCAATATGTCGTCAATATAGACAAACATGAACTCAAAATAATCTTTAAAAAGATTATCCATTTTTCTTTGAAATATCTGGGGTGCCATTAGCTAAACCATTGGCAACACATTCCAGATATATTGACCTTGTGGCGTGGAGAATGCATAAACTTCTTTGATTCACTCTCCATTTTAATCTGATAAAAACCAGATTTACAATCAAATTTAGAAAACACTTTTGCACCTTTATGCAATCAATTAAGTGCTCTCTACTTGGGATGTAATAACCATCAAATTCAAGTATTTTATTAATACCTTGATAGTTAATTACCAACCTGGGTTTACTCGCTTTATCTCAACATGGTTTTTACCAGAAATCCAGGGCTACTGTAGGCAGAGATTCAGGCTCAATGAGTCCAAGGTTGATATGCTCCTTGATAATGATCTGCATATCCTTCTTGTCCTCCATGTTCATTTGAATAGGCTTGTATCGAACATACTCGTATTTGCACTCTTCTTTAATCTTTTAGAGTAGCTTCGATCTTGTTGTTCCTATCCAATGCCAGAGGATTCTCACTGAAATTTCTCTGGATGAGTCGCTTGACATTCTCGAGAGAAAGAATGTTTTCTTCGCTTATGTCCATCGTTCTTAGCTCTACCAGGGCTTCCCTGAGGTTCTTAATTTCTTCCTCAGATTCCTCGTAAAGGCTATCGCTATCGATAAGTCCCTGTTGCCTGAAAGACAAGAGAACTTTTCCAAATTTCCTTTTATCCTGCATTTTTTGGATTAGTCAATTTGGCATCGAAATCACCACGCTTGCTGCGAAAATTTATAGGCATTATTCTGTTAAATGCCTTTTCTCTTCGCAGAACCTGTATCTCATTACCACAGTTAGTAGTAAAGATTAACAGATTTCTCTGATTATCCTGCATATATCTTGCAAATGTTTGAATAAAATTATTACCCACAAGATATCAGCACCTGTATCATGAAAGTAAATGGGAGGTGTTTTACCTGAACCAGGGCGTTCCAAATGCTCCCCCGATCATGATTTTTGCTTCTCTGATTCCTGTATTGAGTATTAGGATTTTCTGTGAAAAATCCCTTCCTGCAATAACAGGTAAAGTTTCCCTTGCTTCTTTAGGGAAAACTCCAGGTTTTGCTGTGCAAATCCCTGATCCTGGTCAATATAAGCTGCAAAATACTCTGTCTTATATTGATCATATAACATAACCAACAGATATGTATATAGAAAAGGGGCTTGTCATTCAATCCTTATGGTTACACCATCAAGACTGAACTCCATACCGTTACCTTTTCTTCCCCATGGTTTATGATCTCGAGGAAACTTAACCCCAAAGTCATACACCCATTTTTTCTCTTCCTGCACCTGCAACTAGAAATTCATGGCCTGCTATTTCTAACATGCCTTCATATCTACCAATAAGGTTGCTGCAAATGATATAAGTCATCACAAGGGAAAAAGTTATCATTCTTAGTGATGTCAAATATAATTGTATTTCTTTCCATCCTTCAGGGCATTTAAGTTTTAGTTATCTACCCTAATCCTTGAGGAGTTAAGACTCTTGCTAAGTCTTTCTCTTTTCCTTTGTAGCCTGTTATCCTATCTTCTGAAAAGGACATTCTGCTACCATACTCAATCCTAGAACTCATTGTTCGATCTAAGACTGGGGGTCTTTTATAATGATATGACACCACCAATTCTAGGTATCCTAATTGGGTCTGGTGCCATTACCTAGCAAATTCCTTGAAAATTTAGGAATCTCATATATACTCTTTCCTAAGGAATAAATCCGAATGATGTGTATTGGAAAGGGCATAAGCAATTCTATAAGTTATAGATATGGTCTATTTTCTTCTTTCAATAAGATCTTTTCTTTTAAAATCCTGATGAAGGGTTAAAATCTACTGAAATCTTGGTCGCTAGGTGTATGCAATCCTAGGATGAATATCAAACATCAATTTTCCTGCATACAAATTACTATCATTGTCCAAGACACCATCTCTTAAGTTATTGATTCTTTATCCATTATTGATAAATGTATTTCTGAATCAATTCCTTCTTTAAAAGTTGCTTTTATTACTACTTCAATAGTTCCTATGTGGATCCATTTATAGTAACTGCTACTTCTTCTCTGAGCCTACTTAATTCTTCAAGAATTTCTTCTTTAGGATAAGCCTGCATTTCCATCACATTACCAGTAAATTCTATGGGAATAGGAACTCACCTGAACTTACTTTGTATATTATGTGATGTTTCCTTTGGTTTAGTCCTATCTGGTTAAGGACTTTACGATTTCCAATTCTGAATCCATCATATGGACTAAGGTTGGAGTCTTGACGCATGATTCTTTCCATGGTTTTGTTTGACACCGTCATTCTGGAAAAGAATCCTGACAGGCTTTCAGAGGTCTGAAGCCTATCTCCCTCATCGTGACTAGTCTGACTCGGTTGAAGATCCATCCGACTCAGTCACCATTTCCTCCTCATAGACACTTTCGTCTGAAGGAAGATCTTCAAATTGGTATATTGGTACCAATTCACCATAGTAGACCGCATCTAATATGTCATCCGTGGCTTCGAATTTTCTGATCTCACCACGTTTCTGCGGGCAGTCTGGAGCGATATGTCCTCTTGCTCCACATGTCCAGCAGTTGCAATCTTTGAAACTTTCATTGGTTCGGGTATGGGCCCGTCTGAAAGTTCTCTTCGTAGGGGTTCGTCCTGTGGATCTTGTGTCTGTTCGTCTAGATCCTTGGGATGAAACCCTTGTTGGTCCACTCCGTTGCCCAGATTTGTATGTTCTGGCTTTGGTTTTGGACCACCATGATCTACGCCTGAAAGGAGTTCTTCTAGAGTTCCGGGAGTATAGATCACTCCTATGTTTCCTCCTTTTCCTCGGCTCACCTGATTCTCCTATAATAGTAGGAAAATCATTATTATTAAACAGAGAGAGTTCGTTTGATCGTACCTCTCAATCGTTTCATGTTTTTCTGGATGGATGCTTTGATAACACCAATCCTTCAACTTGTCTTTGAGGAAAGACATTCTCCTTGCTACTGAATCCATCTGTCCTCCGGTACTTTGTATGATTGTATCAACATTTCCCTCCATGGACTACAGATTTTAGCAAAGAACATTGGAGCTGCAACATCCACTGCTACTCCACTCTGAAAGAAATATTTACGGAACCAATAGATATATTCATCTACTGCGCAAATACTCTTAGTTCAAGGCTGAAAGAGCTTGTGCATTTTCTCTAGCCTTTTTCTGTTCTACTTTCTTCGAAGTAACCATCTCCGATGAAGTGAATCTTGATAAGCCTTCCTAGCCGATCTGCAATTGCACTCTTGGAATCTCCGGCAAGGATACTGGCTTTAGTATCGGCTGGGGTATTGTCCCATCGATTTTCACAGAACCTCTAAGCTCAACTCCACTAATTTGATGAAGTTTTCTTTATCGAGTTCTAAGGTAGTTGCCGCAATCTTTATGGCTGCTACCCATTCGTCTATCAGCTTCTCCATGTTTCGGAAGTCGATAACATCCAGATTTAGAACAGCACCATATGGATGTAAGGGCTGAAGCATCGTTCTTGCCCAAGGTGTATTTCCGGTGCTCTCCTAGGATTTCTCCCTGGATTCTCTCGAAGTCTAGTTCCCACAACGTTGGTGTTGTGTTTGTGTGGAAATCTGTGCTTTCCCTCATCGGGTGATCTTGTGGAGCTTCGTTTGAATGTGCTCCCCTCCGGCGGTGGTAGTGCTGGAGTAACTTCATTGTTTGGATATTGACTAAATCCACAATCCCTAGTTGGGAAAATGACTCAGCCAATTCTTGTAGATCCGATAGATCCGCTCTGGTAACCTCCATTATTTTATGGAGTTAAGGATCTCCTGGATCTGTTCATCCCGAGTCTTTGGCTTCGGGATCTCTTTCGCCTTCCCTTCTGGTGTAGAAGAGGTACTGTCCCAATGGCATCCCTGATCCTTTCTTGTCTGGATATGGATGATTCAGGTTTGTCCCTTTGATTTCTTCTCAGATCTGTAACTTCGGTTTTTAGATCTGTAAGATTCTTGTGTAGATCTGGGAGGATCTTAAGAATCTCGTCCATCTTATGGCACAAGGAGTCTACTTTCATAGGTACGTTGGATAACCTATGTCCATAGTCTTGAATCGTTTCTGTATTTCCCTCAGATCTTGAGAGATTTTCGAGGTATCGGCCTCGATTTCCTTCAAATTAACACCTCTAATCATAATTTTTAGAGAGATATTGGTGTAGGTATTGACCTTTTCCGTTCCTCCGGGCTGGAATTGGTCCGTTGATCTCAGTGGTCTGCAAACGCTTCGCCACCTGTCCTGGAACTTCCAGTCGGACTCGTAGATGTCTGGGTCCTTCTGGGTCAAACTCCGGGTTTATCTCTATTTGATCCCCGTTCTGTGGTTCCTCGGGAGTCCGAGGAGCTGCTTGTATCTTACATGGACCTTGATATGGACCATGGTTACATTTGTACAGATTTCCCGAAGGACATTCTTTCTCTGTTTTTTCCAGAATCTGGAAATATTCCCTGTTGTCATTGTAACTCGAACTTTCGTTCGGTTCCATTTTCTCTTGGAAGGTCTCCTCCGTTAGTGGAAAAATATCTAAATATAATATTAACCATAAATTTCTTCAATAAACCTAGGCTCTGATACCATTTTCAAGCGTGGGTGAATGTACAACTCATTTAGATACTTTGGCGTTGTATCCTCTTCGATCTCAGATCTAAGAATTCCTTTTCAGGATGAACTTAGTAACTGATTGGATCGTAAGGTCTTCCAGCCTAATATATCTATTTAGAGTTTTACAATCAAGGGGACTAGATCTGCGAAAATCAAACCTTTTTGGGGCTAAAATGATATTTTTTAAAAGATAAGCCTTGATAAGAGGTTTCAAAACATGAGCTGTGGTATCAAATCTGCAATTTTTCCTAACTTATGGTATGAAATCTGCTATTTTGAAAGGTATGGTACCTAAATCGCAAAGTTGCCTAAACTATGGTACCTCTTTGCATTTTATCTCGTAGAAATTATACACCAAGTTATAATTATATCAGACATAAATTAAAAATAATTTAATGCAAATATATTTTACTTTTTTTTAATATATGTTTCGAAGCTCAAGTCCACACCCAAGACCGAAGTCTTTTTCTTTGTGCTAAGTAAAAATTACTATGTGAAGTAGTGGAAAACAAAGGTGGTAGTGGTGGGGCTATCGATAAAGAGGAAGACCAACAAAGTCGAGCAATGAAGTTGCCTTAAAGCAAACTAGATTCGTCCTACTTTGACCCTTTCTGCTGTACGGGTCCAATACACCATTTTTGTTGTACTATATATATATCTTGTCCCAGTGTGAATGAAAATCAACCAACTTTTGCCATGAGTCAATTATTTTTTATTATAAAAAAATGAAAAATTAACCCAAAAAAATATTTTTTTAATAAATTAACTTTTTTGTTAAGACCGCGACTCGATATTTTTTACTTTTTTTTTTTTGCCGAGTCGCGGTTTGAAACCGCGACTCGGCGTTTTTTTTTTTTTTTTTAAGTCCGCGACTCGGTTTTTTTTTAAATTATATTTATTTATTAATTATATTATATATATATTAATTATATTTAATGTAATAATTTATATTTAACGTATTTAAATTATATAAATTTATGTTATAATTTATATTTTACGTATTAATTATATATATTATATAAATTGCAATATTACAAATTTAAATAATCACAAAAATTATAATATTAAAAAATTGTATTAATTAAAAATACAAGTATTATCAATAATCATCCTCTGACATATTTTCTTATATTGAAGAATTTTCTTGTTGTTGGGCTTCTTGCCTTGCTCGCGTTTGACGCCAATTCATCTCATTATGAATACGTGTTGTTTGATTTCGACCAGGACGTGTGGAAATACGGATAGTAGGGTCGTGGACCAACTGGAAATTTGGGTCATCTCAATAATTTTCCGATTGCACAAGTTCAAAAATGCTTAGAATAGGTATTGTTGTAAACCATCAGATCATAATAGTACTTAACCATTGATGCAACACTAATATTGTATGCACTGCATACTTTTTTAGCGTGAGAATAAGGGATGCCAAATTGATTCCACTTGCCTCATGAGCATTCTCGGTTGGCAATTTTGACGACATGGGTGTTCATCCCATGTCCATTCTGGCGCCTGCTAACGACCGACGCGGACTGTTGAGCGTGACTGTATTTCGTGACCGTGTGCTCAACAGCTTTTTGTTGCCAATATATGAACATCTTGCATGCGAAATCCGTCCACAGTTGGTTGTTTTGTAACATTTTATGACCCTTAATCGCCGCACGCGAAAATAATGGACAGTACGTTCTAAAGTAATTTCAACTAGTGCACTTACCGGCAGGCGGCGAGCCCCTTCAGAACTCCATTAATGCATTCTGACATGTTGGTCGTCAAAATACCGCATCGCCATCCACCATCATGAGAAACTGTCCATTTTTCTTATTAATCTGGTCTAAGTATGCAAACGCTTTGACATTTTGCTTCTTTATCTCTTCCATAATGCGGTTGAACTTTCTTAATTGATATTCCGAGCTAGCTTGCCAACAAGATCCTTCAATACACATTTTTAATAATACTGTTAAAATTGGAACACACATGTCGTAAGCAATACCGGTGCACTCCATGTGGTGACATAAAGTCCGGACCTTCACGAACTGCTTTAATGAGTCCGCCATGACGGTAAAAAATAAGGCACATCCCACGCCGCCCTCTTATAACATGTCGACTCAATTGTTGAAGAAATCACTATGGATAAGTTTCTTCATCGACTATTGCAAATGCGAGAGGCAGTACCTGTTGATTCCATCCATGGCAGCTGCAATTAACAGTTTATGCTTATATTTTGTGTATAAATGGGTGCCATCTACACTAATAATCTTTCGACTGAACTGGAACCCATTAATACACGGTTTGAAAGCCCAGAAGAATATCCCATCACATAAGAACCAGTTGACTGCTGGAAGGCTTTGTGTTTCCATTCAACAATAGTTCCTGGATTATATTTTTGGATAGCTCCCAAATATTTAGGTAGCTTTTGAACAGAGCTCTCCCACGTGCCATAAACAATGTCACGTGCCTTTTTCAAACTGTACCATACCTTTTGGTATGGTACATCATACCCTGTTTGGTCCTTCACATTCTGAATGACATGTTTTATTCCATAGGAGGGTTGCATTTCACGTGTGTAAATGCAAGGAAGCAATATAAGCCCTATTTATATTACCGTGTGAGAGGGATATATTATTCAGAAAACATGTATGTGTCCCCTTATACACGGTTATTTCCCAACGTCTAATTTTTTGTTTGTAACCACATCGAAGCTCCTATCTACACCACTGCGCTGCAAAAAAAAAATTCAATTAATTAAGTAACGATGTATGCTTGTAAGACGTGATATATATATATATATATATATATATATATACCTTCTGTACTGTGCTTGCAGAGCACTTTCCACTTAGTCTTTGAACTCTCAGTTACATAATACTCGCGACGTGCATGCCGTATGGAGTGATCTTGCACCGCTTCCATTAGCTCTTCTTTTGTTTTGAAGAGTATTCCTTATCAAGACTACCATCATATTTATTATAAAAATTTTGCATACCTCAAATTTGAGACATCAACAGAATCTGCAGGTATCTCCGAGAATGTTTGTTCAAAAAATGGTATAGAGCGGTAAAATGGCGGCTGAGTAGTTCTGTCTGGCAAAGCCAGTTCAGAAGATGTTTCTGCCCCTTGTGCAAATGTTTCTGCCATTACATTTATGTCAACATGGTCTGGGCCATCCTCAGGTGGAATTGGATATTCTGCTTCATTTGGTTCCGAAACTTCATCTGATTCATTTACAAAAGAGTCTCAATTGGGTCTTCTGCATTATTCTCATGGGGTATAAAATTTTCTGACAAGGGAGTATGTGACTGGGTTGGATCTGTATAATGGATATCAATATTATCTAGGCCTTGAGTAACAATCACCATTTGGGAGTATAATATTCAGCTCAGAATTATATGTACATTCACCAAAATCAGGATTGGAAGTACCCGCACCAAAATCGGGATTAAAAGTACCTGCCAAGTAGTCAGTGTTAGAACAAGAAGGCAATCCTGGAGTTGCTAAGAGTGTCATGTATTCTCCCCACTGATTGCTCATTTGTGGGTTAGCTTCTCCCCACTGTTGGCTCATCTGTAGGGGAGACTCAACATGAATTTTTTCTGCATCAACGTATACTTCCAACATGGAGATTTCCGCCTCAGGGTCCAAAAAATGACAGAGCGTCATCATTTGTTATTGGAAGGAGAGTTTTTTTAATGCGACCGAGATATTGACATGAAAGTTTAGCAGATACTTTCAATAAGTATTCATTGCTATCAACACCAATCTTCTGATAAATTCTTTTCAAAAATTGAGCATGCGTCGATGAACTGTTGGTTCCGAAGCTTCTGATTCATTTACAAAAGAGTCTCCAATTGGGTCTTCTGCATTATTCTCATGGGGTATAAAATTTTCTGACAAGGGAGTATGTGACTGGGTTGGATCTGTATAATGGATATCAATATTATCTAGGCCTTAACAATCACATGTTGGGAGTATAATATTCAGGCTCAGAATTATATGTACATCATGCACCAAATTAGGATTGGAAGTACCCGCACCAAAATCGGGATTAGAAGTACCTGCCAAGTAGTCAGTGTTAGAACAAGAAGGCAATCCTGAAGTTGCTAAGAGTGTCATGTATTCTCCCCACTGATTGCTTTTGTGGGTTAGCTTCTCCCCACTGTTGGCTCATCTGTAGGGGAGACTCAACATGAATTTTTTCTGCATCAACGTATACTTCCAACATGGAGATTTCCGCCTCAGGGTCCAACAAAAATGACAGAGCGTCATCATTTGTTATTGGAAGGAGAGTTTTTTTTAATGCGACCGAGATATTGACATGAAAGTTTAGCAGATACTTTCAATAAGTATTCATTGCTATCAACACCAATCTTCTGATAAATCCTTTTCAAAAATTGAGCAAGCGTCGATGAACGAGGTAACCTCATCGCCGCTACAGGCTGTTGATCATATGTAAAACACCATCCATCACTTGTGTAGTTACCACCGAAATACACAAAAATATCTACACGAGAAGATGAAGTTGACATTTTTTGAAGTAAATATACACCGAAATTACAAATATACAAGTTCGGTTGTTTTAAAATATTGATACAAAATTTTGATGCAGCTAACACCTCAAATGCTTGTTGTATATATACCGAAAAGTCACGGGTGTGGACAGCTTTAAATTAAAGCTGCATGTAGCACGTCAAAGTTGCATCAGTGCAGCTTTGCAGTATGCAGTATGCAGTGTACTGCATACTGCATTAAAATGCATGCATGCATGCATTAATCATGATGCAGCGGTAGCTGCACCATCAATGATGCAGCTGCAGCATCATCATGATGCTGCTGCATCATGAATTCATGATACAGCAGCGATTTTTTATAAAAAAAAAATAAAAATAATTTTTCCACTATATAAATTCATCATTCATCATTCATCATTCATCATTCACACTGCATTTTTGTGTTTTTATTTTATATAAACTGCATCTTTCTGTTGTTGTAGACTTTTTTATTCAACTGTTTATTTATCACCTATTTTTATATTTTTTAAAAATGGATAGAAGAGCAGTATATGGTCCAAGAGATGGAACTGTATTATCCCAACAATCACAAACAGATCCGATGACATCCTTGATGGTGACATTGATGAGTCCTGCAGGCAAAACGTGCCGAAGGTAAATTTTGAAAAAATTTACGTGAACAAGACCTCCCCATTCGTGTGCAACAAATACTACACCAAATAGGTTTTTATGGAGTCTATAGGTGCGGAAGAATTCAATATGATTGCCATCTAACCACTGCATTGGTGGAGAGGTGGCGATCCGAGACACACTCTTTTCATTTCGTGTCGGAGAAGCTACAATTACCTTACAAGATGTCAGGTAATGGGGACTCCAATAGATGGCAAGCCAGTCTCAGGGACTGATCTCGAAAGAACAACTGTTCAGTGGCAAGAATACTGCATTCAGTATATAGGTTTCGCACCAGAAGAGGGAGCGTTGAAGGGTTCACGATTGCAGGTTAAGGCCATCATATCTCATTTACAACGTGTCCACATCACTCCCGACACTCCACACCTTACTGTTGTACAGTATGCGCGTGCTGTTGCATTGCTCCTGCTGGGTGGAACGATGTGTCCTGATTCATCAGGAAACTTGGTATCGCTACTATATCTTGCAAAATTAGAGGATATAGTAGCAGCCAGGAACTACAGTTGGGGCAGTGCTGTCCTGACATTTTTATACCGTGAATTATGTAATGCCAGCAAAAAAGGCAAAGCTGCAATAGGTGGCGCGTTGCAGTTGGTACATGTAAGTTGAATTATTGAAATTATAGAGAAATATTTTTTTTTGCGGTAATAACTAGAGTTTATTTATCTCTGCAGATTTGGGCCTGGTCACGCATCATTCCACTTTCTCCCGGACTTGGTGCTCCACGTGTACATATGGGCCCACACCAAATAGATAATAACCGTGTGCTCCCAGGAGCACCATATGGTGCGATGTGGAACTGTGAGCACACTTTCACCCGGACAGTGTGAATAACTGTCCGGGTCATAAGAGACATATTAGATGAGATGCAATATGATCAGGTATCTTATATTCATGACTTTAATTACATATATTCGATCATATAAAATGACATTAACTTGCATTATTTTATTTATTACAGTTTATCTGACAGCCGTATGACATGGAATCAATGTCATTATGGCTTACGCAGGGGATTTTAACCCCCACTGTGGAGATCAATATGTCCCTTGATATTTTATGCAATAGTGGAGATGCATCATCCCGAACAGGTCATTCGCCAATTTGGGATGATGCAAAATATTTCAGATCAGCCAGATACTCGGGACATGAGCCTGCATAAGATCACCGTTCCAATCGTACGGGCACAGATTGGGTTTGCAGCATACTCTACATCACTAGATGTCAAGACGATACGACACGGTCATATAAAGACAACTCATTTCCAACAGAAGAGATACAGATCGAGGATATTGGGATTGATACAAAAACATAACACATTATTTCGTTTCGTCGTCTACTGATAGACGTGTGGAAAACGAATACAACCTAGAGATGCACCAGTGTTGCAAATTGTGGTATGTTACATAATATCACATGTTTATTTTATATACTTCATTTTTAACAATAATTTTTATTAAAATTCATTATATTTTTATATTTTTTCAAACTCAACAGGTAAATACTCTTCAAACACTCTTTCAATCTAAACCAGTAGATGTTGAAGGGTATCGCCAATTAGTGGCCCAACTTGAACACGAAGTATAAATTATCTCTGAAGCCATAACACATCAGCCACAACAAACTGCAACACCATCCGATACTGCTCCCACCACATCCCACAGACAAAGGAGAAGTTCTTGCCAAATGTCTATTGGTTCAGTTGAACGTGGTGATATTGGAGTGGATATAGCTGGTCCTTCAACAGCATATACGCCTCAAGATTACTACGTGCCTCAACCGTCACAAGATGATTGGTTTCAATCGACTTCATACATGCCAAGCCATGCAGAAACTTATTCTTCACATGTAGATCTTGACATTGGCCTTGGTATTAACCAACCATATGCACCAGAATATAACATTTCACCAGTTCCATTTCCATCATTTAGTGCATATCGTGATAATGTGGAGTCCAGTTTTGCAGCATCATCAAGTGGGTTGCATATTAATTCCGGTGGTGATGATAATGATGGACAAAATGAGCCAAACAAAATATGGACGAAGAAAACAGAAGACCTCGACGTCAACGACATAGACGTAATTGTGGGACAGGGGGGCATTTTAATATTTTTTTTATTGTAATATTTGTAATAATATTTATAATATTTCATTTATTCATTATTAATTATTATTTGTATTTTTTTAATTTGAAAAATTAGTGATAATAATTTTTTTTTTTAAAATGACCTAGTCAAACCGCGACTCGGTGTCGCTGTCTCAAACTGCGACTCCGTGTCACGGTTTCAATCCGCGACACAAAGTCGCGGTTCTGAGCCACGACTCCAATAAAAAAAAATTTATATCTTTTTCCGCTGAAAAATTAAAAAAAAAATTATAAATATCGAGTCGCAGTTTGAGAACGCAACTCGTAACAAAAAAGTTAATTTATTAAAAAAAATTTTTTTGCATTATTTTTCATTTTTTTGATAATAAAAAAATAATTGAACCCTTTTGCCATACGCTGCCTGCAAATCATGTACATTTCTTGATAAATGACATAAGTTTTCACCAAACAAGCCATGATCATCATCAACCTTTTTCGTAGTATTGCTCATTTTACTCACTAAATCCAATGTTAAAAATTCGTTTGAGCTTGATTCCCTATTTGCATGTCCAAGGCAGGGAAATTTGATGAGCAGGGAAGCAGTGATGATATGATGAACCAACATAAAAACATTCCGGAGGGCTCATTGTATGAGCTCTTCTGCTGAAACAGCTTACAGAAATCAACCTCATCAAGGAGAGGTGAAGGATAGGCACATACCGTTTCTGCAGATGATCATGTGTAGTTATATAGAGCTCTGACAATCTCATAGACACTAATAATTCACATACAAAACATAGTAAATGCAACGTCATATAGTAGGAAGCCCGGCTAAGATCACACTTTTATTCTTGCTGCTAGGTTTGGCGCTTTTTACTTTTTGCCACGGAGACCGCGGAAGTAGCCAGAAGGATTATCCACAAAATCCTTCCTGGGCATGTAGTAATCTCGCCCTGGAGCTTTCATCATCTTCCCCTGGCGTGGTGGTTTTGGTTTGGGCTCGGAGCTCCCAAACCACTTGGATATGCCCCATGCTGTCAGGGTCACCACTCCTGCCGCTGCACCAACCGCCACAGCGGCTGCGGTTACTCCGATATCCTTGTCTGTCTCCTCCATGTCTGGTGTGGACGAATGATTTCCTCCACCTGGGCGGGATCCCATTTTCAGTAGCCAAGTGTGATGAAGGTAGTTTTCTGGTTTTGTGATATGAGAAGATGTGGGGAATGAGAAGGATATTTATAGGAGGAAAAGGGGTGATGAATTGCATTTTTAAGTTTTTACTTATGAATCAAGTTGAGTTAAACTTAATTATGCTACTATTCGAATTTTATTCAACTTTAAAATTATATCTTAGTTCATTTGTCAGTAGAAATTATACACCAAGTTATAATTATATCAGAAATTAAAAATAATTTAATGCAAATATATTTACTTTTTTTTAATATATGTTTCGAAGCTCAAGTCCACACCCATGACCACTTCGCTGTTTTGGCAAATAAAAAACCATTGAATTTCAAGTTGCTCAATTTGCTTGTCAAGCCGCTGATGGAGATGAGTACAGAGATCCCATACTTTGCGGCCATATGTGCTCGTCAACGGTTGCTACGTACCCGTACTCATTTTTGTGAAGATGTCAAGCTTACAGGTTGGCTGTAGTATGGATCAAAATACTGTTCTTTAAAACTTTAAAGAGCCAGAGATCTTCAGCCAACACATGGGTCTCTCATTTCATTCTTTTTTATCTGCTCCCTGACTCTTCTCCCATGACAGGGAAAAGTTGTTGGCCTTCTCTCAAGACACTCTTTCTGTTGAGGCTGTGGTCCATGATCTTCCCCTGTTCTGATTTCCGGCATGCTGTCATGACCCCTGCTATCTTGTTGATGTCTGAATATCTCATGCGCTGTCCTATAACTTCTGGTCGAGATATTGCAATTGGTTCCTTCTTGTGTTCAATGGTGCTCTCTGTGAGTATTAATTTGTTCTACTCTATCATCTTACAAAACTTTATGGTGGATAATGTCAATAATATTGCCTGCCTTTGGCGTCTTGAGTGTTCCACAGTACAGTGCAAAATATTTCCAAAAATCATTGTTTTTAGCATTTCAGGTGCCTCTCTGGCATAACTTTTGGGATAATGGCTACCAATTGAAAAACTCTGGCAGTCTATGCATAATTATTTTTTAAGTGCACACATTCCTTTCCTCATGCCTACACGCCTGTGTTGACTTCGATTATATATACTTGATCAACTCTTCTTGATCTCCTACTGACTTGGGGAACTGTTGCACGTCAGTAGACAATCCCAAAAGTTCTGCCCTGAAGCAATTACATTCATCAAACCATGCTAATGGCAGCTCTAAATAATAAAAAAAGATGCGAAGATTCTCAGGTTTTTTTCACTAATTCTTAACTTGTTTATTGCAGAAGCGCAGTACCTTCAACTTAATGAGTGGCCTGCTTACAGTGAAGGCGGCTCTCATGCTTTTGGATGAAGAAATGACTAATTGATTGTTATTATGACAGTTGTATCATCTGATGGAATTGAAAACATTAAGGCCATTACTCTCTATTCAAGGACGCATTGAGAAGATCAAAATGTTAATGGACTTGCCAGATGACTCTCCTTATTTTGCCTCTGATATGTTCAGGTTAGTAGGACTTCTTTTTAGAATTCATAACCTTGTGTTAGTTCAATATATGTTCGCATGGATATAGGTTGATCTTAGGTATTATGTTCTTGATGTACTAAACTTGACGCTTCTTCTCATTGTCCTCATGGTGTATATATTAGAAGCTGGTTATAATTGTCACTGCAGTATTGAAATATAGTTAATGATTCTTTTAATTATATGATTTATACTAGCGTTTAGGAGCCTGCTCGTGGAGTGTTTAAATCTATAATAGTTGTATCATAATTTTGGTGTCATACTTTAGGAAAGACGCGTCGCATCAAAATTCTCCATCTGGACGATAAGCCAAGGCTTTTTTACCTGCAGGTCCAGCATACTCTTTGCAATCATTGGAAATCTTAAAGGATTTGTCAGCATTTATGAGGGATTAAAATCTTTCCCTGAGATATTTTTGCCAATTTCTAAAATATTACATGGACTGGTAGAAGAAGCTCAGATACCAGATGCATTGAAGGTTGAAATCAGAGATGTAGCTGGACGTATTGAGAGTAAATCTCAGGAACACAACTTGCTGCGTCAACCACTACGACTCCGTAAGCAAAAGATTATCAAGACAGCAGTTCCAAAGTTTGAGGAGAAGTAAGTCTTTATTCAACTTCGTTCTCAGTAGCATCTAAGGCCTATTCAGAATATAAGCCTGCTGATAGTGAGGAAGCTATAATCTGTCTATGAGATTGCCTATTTGTCAACAGATATTCTCGTCCTACTGCTTACCTTTCATGGAATTAATGGCACACATCTTCTGGTTTGAAGATCTCTATACATAATTACTTATTATTCTTTTTATTAACATGGCAGCTTTGTCAAGGGAAGAGATTACGATCCAGATCGTGAGCGAGCTGAGAGGAAAAAACTAAAGAAACGTCTGAAACAGGAAGCTAAAGGTGCTGTTCGCGAACTGCGGAAAGATAATCACTTCTTGTTGGAGGTAAAGGAAAGGGATAAGGCTCGAATGGAGGAAGAAAAAGCTGAGAAGTACGGGCAATATAGAGCTTTCCTCCAAGAACAGGAGCATGCATTCAAGTCCGGGCAACTGGGAAAAGGCAGGAAGAGAAGGAGATGAGGTTCTCTCTCTATTTTCACTTTCCTGGAAACGTTTCTCCCGAAGAAATGCTCTCGCCCCTTGCTTCTGGTAAGTAATATATTTTTTTGTTTGATTGCCATTCAAGTCTTATGTTGCTAAGTATTAATCAACATACAAACTGTTTGATGACTAAACACCTTATTTCTATTTATTTGCATATTGTCTTTGAAAATTTAATAAAAAGAAATCATGGATCCGTTTAATTCTCTTTGATTGATGATGGCTGTTCGTGCAGTGGGAGTTATGGATGTGGAAACCCAATTATGTGTGTAGCACCAAGCAGAATGAATGATTATTGAGCTCAAGTCCACACCCAAGACCGAAGTCTTTTTCTTTTGAGCCAAGTAAAAATGACTATGTGAAAGTAGTGGAAAACAAAGGTGGTAGTGGTGGGGCTATCGATAAAGAGGAAGACCAAAAGAGTCAAGCAATGAAGTTGCCTTAAAGCAAACTAGATTCGTCCTACTTTGTTCCCTTTCTACTGTACGGGTCCAATACACCATTTTTTGTTGTACTATAGACGCTGCCTGCAAATCATGTACATTTCTTGATAAATGACATAAGTTTTCACCAAACAAGCCATGATCATCATCCACTTTTTTCGTAGTATTGCTCATTTTACTCACTAGATCCAGTATTAAAATCCAAGGCAGGGAATTTTAATGAGCAGGGAAGCAGTGATGATATGATAAACCAACATAAAAACATTCCTGAGGGCTCATTGTACGAGCTCATCTGCGGAAACAGCTTACAGAAATCAACCTCATCAAGGAGAGGTGAAGAATAGGCACATACCGTTGCTGCAGATGATCATGTAGTTTATATAGTGACAATCTCATAGACACTAATAATTCACATACAAAACATAGTAAATGCAACATCATATAGTAGGAAGCGCGGCTAAGATCACACTTTTATTCTTGCTGCTAGGTTTGGCGCTTTTTACTTTTTGCCACGGAGATCGCGGAAGTAGCCAGAAGGATTCTCCACAAAATCCTTCCTGGGCATGTAGTAATCTCGCCCTGGAGCTTTCATCATCTTCCCTGGCGTGGTGGTTCTGGTTCGGGCTCGGAGCTCCCAAACCACTTGGATATGCCCCATGCTGCCAGGGCCGCCACTCCTGCCGCTGCACCAACCGCCACAGCGGTTGCGGTTGCTCCGATATCCTTGTCTTGCTCCTCCATGTCTGGTGTAGACGAATGATTTCCTCCACCTGGGCGGGATCCATTTTTCAGTAGCCAAGTGAGATGAAGGTAGTTTTCTGGTTTTGTGATATGAGAAGATGTGGGGAATGAGAAGGATATTTATAGGAGGAAAAGGGGTGATGAATTGCATTTTTAAGTTTTTACTTATGAATCAAGTTGAGTTAAACTTAATTATGCTACTATTCGAATTTATTCAACTTTAAAATTATATCTGAGATTAGTTCATTTGTCAGTAGAAATTATACACCAAGTTATAATTATATCAGACATAAATTAAAAATAATTTAATGCAAATATATTTTACTTTTTTTAATATATGTTTCGAAGCTCAATTACAATAAACTCATATAAAAAAAAAATAAATATTTAATATATTAATTAATAAAATTTCAATCTTAACCCTTAAATTAAAATATTGTGGATGAAATGGGTCAGGATTGGGGAAGGTATGGAAGAAGTTGGATGCAGCTGTTTTTTTTTTTTTTTTTTTTTTTTGAGGAAGCGGTATTGGAGCTTGGACAATAATTGTGGTAGGTGGTGACTTTGGTTGACTCCAATTTTCCACAAGAAAGATTTGTCGTTTATTCCAAGGATTTGAACCATTAATTGAGGAGATGAAATTTAGGACATAAATTTTAAAAAAATCGAATGTGAGCAGTAGATCATCAATGATCTGAACCATCAATTTATTATCATATTACATATGAAAAGAATATGAAAAACAAAATTTATTAAGTATATTCATATTAGGCGCATGATTTTTTTTTAAGAGGTTTTGAGTTCAGACTTGATACCTGCCAGGCTCTTAATCTTTTGGATGGAAAAACGATATTGATTTAAATTTTATCATAGGATACAACATTCACAATTACGAGCATAAGTTATTACATTATCAATGATTATACTTAATCAGAACTTACTCAAATAGTAAGATCGAGGTCTCACAATTCTCAGCTCCGTCCCCGATTTCTTACATGTAAAGAAAGATTATGATAACTATAAATTCTTATTGGATGTACAACGTTATTCACAATCCCATAATGCAACGAATTAAGCCTCGTTAAATTTTCTGGAGAATGACTCGAACTCCATGTTGTGGACGAACCATGAAAACCTGAACCGGAGAGTGAATATAAGTTGGTGAAAGGATCAACCTGTAGCGCTGCAGAATCATCGAAAGTGCTATTTTTGCTTCCGTCATTGCAAAATTTAATCCGACACATGTTCTTGGTCCGAACCCGAATGGCAAAAATGCGACAGGATTATTGTTAGTCGCCTTGACAATGCCTTGTTCGAACCTTTCTGGTCTGAAAAGATGAACATCTTCTCCCCATATGTTGGGATCATGATGAAGCGCCAATTGCGAAATGTACAGCTCTGTTTGAGGTGGTAGAGTTAACTTTCCGAGTTTGACTTGCTTCTCGACCTTCCTTTTGATGGCTGGCACTGGAGAGTAAAGTCTCAGTGATTCTTCGATGATCATGTTTATCTGCATGAAAAACAGAAACAATCCTTGAATCAATTTATACTAACTAAAAACCACGAGAGAATTTCTGATTTTTTTTTTTCTCACAATTTTTAGCCTTGCTATGCCATCAGGACTAGGATTGGATTGGCCGAACAATTCAATAACCTCGTTCCTTGCTTTTTCTTGCCATTCTTGATGCACAGATAGAAGAAGAATAGTCCATGCGAGCGATGATGTTGATGTTTCATGCCCCGCAAAGTAGAATGTTTTGCATTCATCGGTTATGTCTTCCACTGAAATCCTCTTGTTTTCATCTGTGTCCTGATTAGCTTCCAAGAGCTTTCCAAGAAAATCAGTTCTGAATCTTTCTTCCGTTTCCCTTTTCGTTATTATCTGCACGACACAGTCCCGGATCCCTTGCTCGAGTTTCTCTGATTCCATTTCGTCTTTGCTCTTCAAGAATAGACTGCAAAGGAATCAGAACTACCACGTCAAGTTGAAAAACAAGAAAACATTACAAGCCCCTCCTCGGTTAATTTAGAACGTACCTAATCCCAGGAAACTTAATTTTGTGAGCATTTCTGGAAACTATCAACGTTAATTTCATCAACATATCAAATATGTTCTTCCCTTCCATGTAACTGCTGCCAAAAGCTGTCCTGGAAATGATTTCTGATGTCAGTACTCTGAACTCTTCAAACACCTCAATTTCTCTGCCTTCATATTCCTTCCACTTCTCTAGCATTGTCTCCACACTTGTTATCATTGCAGGAATCATATTCTGCATTGAACAAAATCTCGAGGAGTTAGTGAAAATTTGTTGTTCCAAGTTGTCTTAAGTAAGTTTGAGTTAGCAGATGCTTTTATTCTACTTTCAGGCTCTCCGCATGGAAAACGTTGTTGGCAAGTTTTCGCATCCTTGCCCATTTCTGGCCTTTCGATGACGAGAGCCCGTCTCCCAGTAGCTTCTTTGCGTACCCTTCAAGGTCGATTTTTGGGTAATTTTCATCTTTATTATTTAGAATTTCTTTAACTAGTTCTGCTTCAGTGACAACCAGTTGAGCTTGAGGACCATACCAATTGAGGAAATTTGCACCTGCAAGAAAAGAAAAAGAAACACAGGAGTCCCATAATTCATTTAATATAGGCATGTCAAACACAACCAGAAATTGAGATGACGACGAAAATGTCTGGTCTAATGTGTGAAAAATTTTCAGAATTACCATATAACTTTGCCCATGAATGTACATGAGGCAGAACTCTTGGGAATATATTATGTGATATCTCATCCATGGCTTTTCCCATTGTCTCTCTTCTCATGCTGATGATCTCCTTTGTGTTTCCATGGAGAAACCTGTATGAAGGGCCGTTGATTCCTTGTGACCTCATCAGGTGTTGTACTCGGATTGGATTCAACCATACTTTCTTAATCAATCCAATCAGAGTTAGCAGGATGTAAATGAACAACGAGCTAGCAAGAAGGATCACTACGCTTACAAGAACAGTCATCTTACTGTCTTCAACTGATTACCTAGTATAGAATCTTATATTCGGTCATCTCAGGATGTATTTTATCACTTTGTTATTGTCCGAAAGATATCGTCTTGTCATCAAATCTCCATTATCTATTAAATTTAAGGGTTGACAGAGAGAAATCAGCAATAATTGTACTTAAGGAACAACTGAGTCATTTGGCCTCATCAATTGATCCAAAGCTCTCAGTGTCTCAAGACAATCACATTTTTGTGGTCCATGAGCTCGTCGAAGATCTGACATCACGTTGAAAGTGATAACGGGCAAACCATGCATGTAGATCATATTATAGGGTTCTTGAGTTGATATGACATATAACCAGTGCAAATGATATATGATTGAGAGGGATGATATATTCTATTATGAAACATATGATGTTAACTTTTATTATTCCAATATGTGGTGGTACAAGTAGGATAATATATATAATAGCTGGAGTTTTAAAAAAGAGCCAAATTGGATGTATGATAAGATAAAGAAAACTGGAAAGAAGATTATTTGTCTGAGAATGGAGTTAGCTTCTCCATTATATATGTAATAATTATCTTAAGGTAGCTCATTTAGTGGGAATATCCTTTGTTTCTTGCCCTTCAGTTACTATCACAGTCCACTAAGAAAATTATTGTTGATCATGATTAATGACTTTGAAGGGTCACCTGCAACCAATCTGCTTGTCCTTCATAAGCCGGATAAAACAAGAAACCTGAAATCATACTATCATCACTATTGTCCTTGGCAAAATTTGTTATTCCTCTGGCAGGAAATAGGGGAAAATGCGGACGGACGTATGGAAAATGCCTAAACAAGGTCGATATATTTGTATGCGGATCTTCATGAGTCGCGAGCCGAATTCTACACCATTGATCAAGCCACATGCAGCTGATATACATGTAGTCTGTGTCATGGGCCATCTTACAAATATCATGTTTAAAAGTCTATTAGGTAAGCAAATAATACATACTAACTTTCGAGTTACCTATCTTGATATTTAGTTTTCTTTTACTGACTTCACTGTTGGAGGGTTTTTGCATGGGGCAACACTGGCAACCCTGCCCAGTTTCGATCTTTAGTTTATGACCACTCTCATATCCCGGAATTACAATTCGTAAAAAACGTTCATCATGCATAATTCCATAAAACTGTTCATCAAACATTCAGAATTCTTTACGCATGATTCCCCTTACATTTAAGGAAAACAACAACAGCAACAACTTATTTTGCAGCCATCTAGGAAAACATAATTCATGAAGTGCACTTGATGTTTTCGTCTTAGACTGTTTTGAGGATTACTTGAACTCCATGTTTGGGAGTGAGGATAAAAACATCAGCTGGATGGTGGGCATAATTAGGTGACAGAACAAACTTGTACTTCTGCAAAATCATTGAAAGTGACCTTGGCTTCATTGGTGGTGAAATTTAAGCCTACACAAGTTCGAGGTCCCAAACCGAACGGCAGAAATGCTGCAGCGTTGTTGTTGGTAGCTTTAGCAACTCCTTCTGCAAATCTTTCCGGCCTGAAAAGATGAACATCTTTGCCCCAGATATCAGGGTTATGATGCAGTGCTAAAATAGAGATGTAAATGTTGATCTTGGGAGGTATACGAAGCTCCCCTATTTTTGCTTCCTTGGCAACTTTCCTTGTCACCGTAAGGACTGGAGGATATAGTCTCAGACACTCATTGATTATCATGTTGATCTACATGAAAATTACAAAGATTTACATGTTATAACAACAAGCCATTTTAATTACGCACTACAGTCATGTTTTACATTAGAAATTGTTGCAAACGAGTTTGTCCCGATGCAGTGTCAAACTGACTGCTGAAGATGTAGTGTACTTTTTCAAAATTGAGATGTTTTGTTAAATATACTAAAACTTTAGAGGGTCGGTGTAATTATCTTAACACAATTTCGGGAAGGAAAGACAATCAGCTTACTATTTTCAATCTTGCAATGCCATCAGAATCAGGGCTTTTCCTGCCGAAAATTCTGTTCACCTCCTCCCTTGCCCTGTCTTGCCACTCTGTGTTTATAGCTAGAAGTACTACGCACCACCCGAGCAAGTTTGTCGTTGTGAGGTGTCCCGCGCCATACATTGCCTTGATCTCGTCAATCATTTGGTCTATTGTAATCCTTTTCTTCACATCAGATTCACGAGTCATTTCCACAAGTTGTCCAAGATAATCACTTCCAAAACTCTGAAATTCTCCATCCTTCACATTAATCTCCCTCTTCTTTACAATCTCGAGAATGGAACTCTTGATTCTTTGTTGCAGTTTCTTCGCTTCAACCTCGTCGTCTGATCTTAGTAGCATGCTGACAAACATACAAAAAGAATCAGAAAATGAATTACTGAAACTGAACTGCAGTTGGGGTACTTGTAATAAACCTGATGCCAGGAAGTCTGACTTTAGATATTTCTAACGGTTAATGCTGTCAGTTTGGCGACCATCTCAAAGATATGTTTCCCATCCACGTATCTATTTCCAAAGGCTGTCCTGGAAATCACTTCAGTTGTCAGCAGCCCGAATTCCTTAAACACATCAATCTCCTTCCCTTCATAGTTTTTCCACCTTTCCAGCATTTCCTCGACGCTTGAACTCATTTTTGGAACCATCCTCTGCAACATGAAAATGAAATTTTCTTTTAAGGATCGATGCTCCACCGTGGACAACAATTAAACAGCCTGATCCGTGACACTCACTTTGAGACTCTCTGCATGGAAAGTGTGATTAGCCAGTTTCCGTATTTTCGCCCATTTTTCACCCTCATTTGTGATGAGAGCTTCACCAAGCAGCTTCTTTGCATAGCCATCCATGTCTATTTTTGGAAACGTGCCGTCTCTGTTCATAAGTATCTCTTTGATGAGCTCCGGTTCCGTGACGAACAACTGGCACTCTGAACCGTGCCAATTAAGAAATTCTTCCCTGAAATCGATCAACACATAAAGAAACAAAATTCTATATCTGATCATGGCCCATAAAAACATAAAGTGAAATAACCTTAAACTTCTACTTACCATAAGCCTTGGTCCATGCATAGACATGGGGCTGTATTCTTGGAAATATATCATGTGAAATAGCCATAGGTTTTTGCATGGATTGGGTTCTCATGTAAGAGATTTCTTTGGTGTTCCCATGGGGGAACCTGTATGGTGGACCTCTGATTCCCTGTGAACTCATTTTAGCTTGTAGTTGAACAGGTCTCCACCATACCTTGTGCAAGAATTTGATGAGAGTTTGGAGCAAGTAGAGAAACACAGTAGAAAACAAAAGCAAGATCAGTCTCTCCGCAGCCATGAACTTCCTTTGTGATTTTTGTGTATGTCAATGGCTGGAACACAGAGCCTTTTTATTAGGAAACCAAGACATGTATGTCCAGCTACCAGCTTTGTCTTTACTTACTTTGTTCAAACGCATGATAAAATATTAATATATTGGTGGAATAGAGGCTAATATTAATCAATGTATCGAGATGAGTTATTGTAATTTATTTATCGTTATTAGTGTCATATATCAACGATTATGGGAAATTCTTATTCAAATCTCGGCTGAACTTGAACCAACCACATGGCAAATGTATTACACTTGTTATGTGATTGAATTTGGTCGACCAAATCAGGTACGGGCAAAAATATTCCAATGCTTACACTCAGTTTGTTGTTTTCGCCTCACTCAATTTGACAATATATTATCATTATAACTTGGTTTGATGTATTTTGATATTTTGGAGTTGAAAATAGCGGAAGATTAGTTGATGATATATGTTTGGGTTTTTATTTAAACGGATTTTTAATTAAGTAAAGCCTAAACAGTGAGGAGAATGATGATGATTAATGTAAAATCAAAGCAATACAAAATAATCAAAATTTACATTAATTACCTGCCAAACACGCCCCACCCCGCCAAAAATAATGTGCATCTTTAATTAAGCTTTTAAGTATTTTCAAAATTCGTGGTATTCAATATGTTAGTTGAGAGATTTATGTGAACTTAAATCTATTTAAAATCATTTGTAGATAATTCATCAACGAACCAAATATTTTCTTAACTATTAAAAAATTCAAAATTTAAAAGATCGATTTTGGCTAAATTAAATTAATTTGTTGGTCAAAAGTGAGTTTGTTTTATATAGAAAATAGATTAGTGAATAAATTTTAAAAGAAGAAAAAAAAAAAGAAAAGAGAATGTAATGTAAAAATAATAATTTTAATATCTTAAATAAAAACTTATTTAATGATATACACTTTAAGAAAATAACATAAGTCTGGAAATTAAAAACATATGATTAAATTTAAAAATAAAAAACAGTGATAAGATGAATAATATTTCTAACACATCATATATGATATTCTAAAAGTTGAATTTAGTTCATATAAATACGGTTTGCATTAGCATCTAATCTTGAAGATGGATAGGTATACATTTTGAAAATAAAATATTGTGTAGATGATTTTTGGATAAATACAAATTTAATTTTTAATTTAAAATAGTTAATTTTTTACCAATGAAGTTTTTTTCTTGATAATTTAAAATTATCATAAATTAGAATTAAGTTAAAATTGGGTTAATTTTAGTGAAGTCTACGTTCTAGAAATTGTTTGTTTAATGATTAGTTTGCAATGTGATGTGCCCATCAGCATCACCAGACCTCACTGATTTCATTCACAATGTCAGTAATTATAGAAGACGTGGGTCATTACTATTTCCTCATCCTCAGGCTCAGCTGCCATTTCTCGTGGTTGGAAAATTATTTTTAAAATGTTAAAAAAATATATACATATGAAATATGTGCATTTTAAAATGTGTTAAAATTTTAAGCAAAACTGCACTTCTTGCCACGATTTGTTTTTTTAAACAAAAATAAAATGACCAAAGATCTGGGATCTTGATCGATTTTTTTTTTTTTAAATAAACTACTAACACTTTACTTTTGTCTTAGAACTGGGGTTTCCAATCCCGGTTCTGACACTTTCATTTTTTAAAAAAATTATTTTCTGCAGATTTGGAATTTCAAATTCCAAATTTGACAGAATATTTTTTCTTTTAAAAAAATGACAAAGAGATTTAGGATTATGCTTGAGATGATTTTTAAAAAAAAAAAAATTGTGGTAATGGGATTCCAACTTTGACTAAATTTTAATATTTTTAAAATTTCACATTTTTCATAAATTCTTATTTTAAAAATAACTATCAATTCTAATATATAAACCAACTATAATGTGAGAGACTACTCTCCAGCTTTAACTCTGCTTGAAGCCATGATTGCCATTTGTGCAGTTTGTGCTTCCTTTCTACTGCTTCCTTTGACCATCATTTTCTACAAATTATGGTGGACTCGCCTCCATTTTCAAAGCATAATGGAGTCTCAAGGAATTAAAGGCCCCTCTTACAACTTCTTCCATGGCAACATAAAGGACATCATTAAAATCGAGAATCAAACCAACAGTAATGTTCCCATCTATTTACCTGATCATGATGTATTTCCTAGGCTTCAGCCTCACTGGTATTCCTGGATGAAGTTATACGGTAACTTCTATCTTACTTTGATTGGTTATTATTACTGCATAAACCTACGCACCTTTAATTTGCACTGATATATAATCCCAGTTTAATAATTCATTGAATCAGGCAAGAATTTCCTTGTCTGGATTGGTACTCAGCCTCAAGTTGTAGTTACTGAACCCGACTTGATCAGAGAAATACTTGTCAACAAAAATGGTATATCCAAAAACTGAGAGGGAAGGCCACTTGAAGAAATTGTTGGGAGATGGGATTGTGGTAGCAGAAGGTGAGAAATGGTTGAAGCTTAGAAAATTGGCTAACCATGCTTTCCATGGCGAGTGCCTGAAGGATATGGTTCCAGCAATGGTTGCTAGTGTTCGGACAATGCTGGAGAAATGGAGGAGCTATGAAGGCAAAGAAATCGAAGTCTGCGGTGATTTTAGGATTCTTAGCTCAGAAGTGATTTCCAGGACAGCTTTCGGAAGCAGCTATGTAGAAGGGATAAAGATATTCGATATGCTGGGGAAGCTGTTCGCTTTGGTTTCCAAAAACGCATATAAGATGAAGTTTCTTGGCCTAGTGTACGTTGTTTCTTTATTTTCTACATTTATGGTTTGCCTATCTGAATATTTCTCAGTTCATCTAGAATTGTAATTTTAGAGCTTGTCTGAGCGTACAATCTCAGTTGAAATATTTTGTGATTAATAGCTCTCAACAACATTGCAGAAAGTTTGTAAGAACAAAGGATGACAGGGAAGCAGACAAGATTGAGCAGTTACTCCATGAATCTATCATGGAAATAGTAAGGAAGAGACAAGATGAGGTGATTACGGGCCGACCAGACAGTTTTGGGAGTGATTTTCTAGGATCACTCCTGAAAGCACACCATGAGGGAGGTGAGAAGAACCAAATGTCAGCAGCTGAAATCATTGATGAATGTAAGACCTTCTATTTTGCTGGTCAGTTGACAACTTACAGCTTGTTATGGACTGTGCTTCTCCTTGCAATTCACACTGACTGGCAAGAGAAAGCACGAAACGAGGTTCTTCAACTGTTTGGTCGAGAGAATCCAAACTCAGAAGCCATTGCAAGAATGAAAACCGTAAGCAAACAATCAAGAAACGCAGCAAATCTTTTCTCTGTCAAACGTTTAAATAAATGTAATTGTCTCGTCATGTGTAGGTGAACATGATTATACATGAAACTCTCAGGCTGTACAGCCCTGTGACTCTTATTACGAGAAGAACACAAGGCAAAGTCATGTTGGGGAGATTCAAGTTTCCGGCAAACTTTGAGCTGGTTATTCCACCTCTAGCCCTGCACAGGAATCCTGATATATGGGGACCAGATGCTCATCTCTTCAAACCAGAGAGGTTTGCTGAAGGGCTGGCAAAGGCAACAAAAGGCAATCCTATGGCTTTTCTTGCATTTGGATCTGGACCTCGTACATGTGTTGGCTTGAACTTTGCAAGTTATGAGGTGAAGATAGCGCTTTCAATGATCCTCCAACGATATAAATTCACGCTGTCGCCAAATTACGTTCACTCGCCCTTTTTAGCCCTCACGGTTCAGCCTCAGCATGGAGCTCAGATCTTGCTCCAGCCATTGTAGACAAGGACTATATTGGCAGAAAGACACAGGTTGAGTAATAATTAGCTATCTGCAGTTCTCATTTCAGCCCCATCTTAAGATCTCATGATCAATAGCCAATATGAAAGATGATGTAAACAAACAATAATCGTCATAATAAACTGCTTTTGCATAATCTGTATGAGAGATTGAAGCTTATTAAAATGTAAGTAGACAGACCAAAGAAATTTGCAAGTCTAAGTCACTCATGCTCCTCAATATTGACAAAGTTAAATCAGGTGCGATAATCCACAAACTAATTGAAGTAGTACAAACTGGCAAATTCAAATTTGATTTAGAAAATTAAAATCAAATTATCCAAAAAGTATGATACGGAAAATGCAACTCTCTGATGCACTTGTTATTTCCTCCATCAAAATTGAGGAGCCAATGGCCCACACGCCACATACAGTCCGGAACTAATAACAGTGCCAGACTTATCAATAAAACTTGATCCATACAGCAAAGTTGCCTTTTTTAAGAAGCATAGGAGCCGAACCCTTCACTAGCAAGCAAAGGGGGACACAATCCAAACATAGAATACCGCAGGGGGACTGAGATCTCCCTTCAATCTTTGCACAGACACAGTTTACGGCTAACCTCCTTTTAAGAAAGTTAACCCCGTAAAGCAACAACAAAAAAAAGATAGACGAAGATTTCACACCTTCAAGGTGCGAACTGATATACCAAGAGAGTATAACAGAGAATCACCAAAGCATACACTAATGTCTTGCAGAGTGTTATCAGTTATCGCTCCACTTCAAAGAATGCATACAGTAGAAATGGATACCTTAACCTCTGCAAAAAGTCATCAGTGGACTTTTGCACCACATTTTCCAAAAGAGAAACTAAAAAGAGAAAGAAAGAAAATCTCCAAAGGACTTTTTAGAAAGATATTCCCTTGTCTTCTGAGTTAGCACACTTATCTTTACCACACATGCCTCTACCTTCCCAATTCTGTAACATAGCTCAGGTCAATGCTTCTGTGCTTTGTTCTAGCTATAAGCCTACAAAGCTCTGCAGTGAGCAAGTGATTAAACTTTTCAAGGCCCTCAGGAGTTTGCCTAATAACTTAAGTAAGATTATTACCTACATGATTTGTTAAACTGCAACTTCCCAAGTCCAATTTTACTTGCCCCTATAGGGATGTAGGGAAAATGCAGGATAAGGTCGATATATTTTTATGCGGATCTTCATGAGTCGCAACCCGAATTCTACACCATTGATCAAGCCACATGCAGCTGATGTACATGTAGTCTGTGTCATGGGCCATCTTATAAGTATCATGTTTAAAAGTCTATAAGGTAACTAAGTAAGCAATAAATACTAACTTTCCAGTTATATGATATTGAGGGTTTTTTGCATGGCAACCCTGGTGCCGTTTCGACTTTAGTTTATGACCACTCTCATATCCCAGAAGTACAATTCGTAGAAAACGTTCATCATGTATATTTCCATAAAACTGTTCATCAAACTTTCAGATTCCGCTTACATTTAAGGAAACAACAACAGCAACAACTTATTTTGCAGCCATGTAGGAAAACATGATTCATGAAGTGCAGTCAATCATCTTAGATTGTTTGAATTACTTGAACTCCATGTTTGGGAGTGAGGATAAAAACATCAGCTGGATGGTGGGCATAATTAGGTGACAGAACAATTGTACTTCTGCAAAATCATTGAAAGTGCAACCTTGGCTTCATTGGTGGTGAAATTTAAGCCTACAAAGTTCAAGGTCCAAACCGAACGGCAGAAATGCTGCAGCATTGTTGTTGGTAGCTTTAGCAACTCTTCTGCAAATCTTTCCGGTCTGAAAAGATGAACATCTTTGCCCAGATCAGGGTTATGATGCAGTGCTAAAATAGAGATGTAATGTTGATCTTGGGAGGCATACGAAGCTCCCCTATTTTTGCTTCCTTGTCAACTTTCCTTGTCACCGTAAGGACTGGAGGATTTAGCCCAGACACTCATTGATTATCATGTTGATCTACATGAAAATTACAAAGATTTACATGTTATAACGACAACTTTTAATTACACACTACAGTCATGTTTTACATTACAAATTATTGCAAACGAGTTTGTCTTCGGAGGGGGAATATGCAGCATAAAACGTGATTGCTGCAGATCCGGCGTACTTTTTCAAAATTCAGATGTTTCGTTAAATATACTTAAACTTTAGAGGATTGTAATTATCTTAACACAATTCAGGAAGGAAATATAATCAGCTTACTATTTTCAATCTTGCAATGCCATCAGAATCAGGGCTTTTCCAGCCGAAAATTCTGTTCACCTCCTCCCTTGCCCTGTCTTGCCACTCTGTGTTTATAGCTAGAAGTACTACGCACCACCAGAGCAAGTTTGTCGTTGTGAGGTGTCCCGCACCATACACTGCCTTGATCTCGTCAATCATTTGGTCTACTGTAATCCTTTTCTTCACATCAGATTCACGAGTCATTTCCACAAGTTGTCCAAGATAATCACTTCCGAAACTCTGGAATTTTCCATCTTTCAAATTAATCTCCCTCTTCTTTACAATCTCGAGAATGGAACTCTTGATTCTTTCTTGGAGTTTCTTCGCTTCAACCTCGTCGTCTGATCTTAGTAGCATGCTGACAAACATACAAAGAGAATCAGAAGATGAATTACTGAAACTGAACCGCAGTTGGGGTACTTGTAATAAACCTGAATTTCTAACGGTTAATGCTGTCAGTTTGGCGACCATCTCAAAGATATGTTTCCCATCCACGTATCTATTTCCAAAGGCTGTCCTGGAAATCACTTCAGTTGTCAGCAGCCCGAATTCCTTAAACACATCAATCTCCTTCCCTTCATAGTTTTTCCACCTTTCCAGCATTTCCTCGACGCTTGAACTCATTTTTGGAACCATCCTCTGCAACATGAAAATGAAATTTTCTTTTTAAGGATCGATGCTCCACCGTGGACAACAATTAAACAGCCTGATCCGTGACACTCACTTTGAGACTCTCTGCATGGAAAGTGTGATTAGCCAGTTTCCGTATTTTCGCCCATTTTTCACCCTCATTTGTGATGAGAGCACCAAGCAGCTTCTTTGCATAGCCATCCATGTCTATTTTTGGAAACGTGCCGTCTCTGTTCATAGTATCTCTTTGATGAGCTCCGGTTCCGTGACGAACAACTGGCACTCTGAACCGTGCCAATTAAGAAAATTCTTCCCTGAAATCGATCAACACATAAAGAAAAAAATATCTGATCATGGCCCATAAAAACATAAAGTGAAATAACCTTAAACTTCTACTTACCATAAGCCTTGGTCCATGCATAGACATTCTTGGAAATATATCATGTGAAATAGCCATAGGTTTTTGCATGGATTGGGTTCATGTAAGAGATTTCTTTGGTGTTCCCATGGGGAACCTGTATGGTGGACCTCTGATTCCCTGTGAACTCATTTTAGCTTGTAGTTGAACAGGTCTCCACCATACCTTGTGCAAGAATTTGATGAGAGTTTGGAGCAAGTAGAGAAACACAGTAGAAAACAAAAGCAAGATCAATCTGTCAGCAGCCATGAACTTCCTTTGTGATTTTTGTGTATGTCAAGGGCTGGAACAGAGAGCCTTTTTATTAGGAAACCAAGACATGTATGTCCAGGTACCAGCTTTGTATTTACTTTGTTCAAACGCATGATAAGTTATTGATGTATTGATTGAATAAAAGTATTCGCCTCGCTCAATTTGACAATACATAATCATTATAACTTGATTTGATGTATTTTTATATTTTGGAGTTGAAAAGCGGAAGATTAGTTGATGATATATGTTTGGGTTTTTATTTAAACGGATTGTTTAATTAAGTAAAGCCAAAACAGTGAGGAGAATGATGTTGATTAATGTATAGAAACTCAGACAGCATGTATGTTTGGGAACAAAGGGATTATATATTTACTAGTCCCTCAATCTGAAATTGTGGCTTGTTAACTTTGTAGAAGTTGAGTGAGCGCAAGACAAAACTCAGTATTACAAAGGATTGTGGCCTGATAATTATCCACCTCCCTAGTCCCAAGACCCAATACATTGGACCAAAATGTCCTGAGTCTTGTTGTTCTGGATTGTCTTGGATTAGACAGGATGTTTGGCAACTCAATTGCCTGATTGCAAATGTAGAGTAAGGCATGTATAATTTATATAAAAATAATCAAATTTACATTAATTACCTTGCAATTAAGCTGCATCCCAAACAGTGATTTGAAATTCCAAACAACACCTGACAAAGTTGTTACTCAAGAGTAAGCCTTTTAATGCCCAATTCTGCGAACTTGGTTAACTTCAAGCTATTGGCTATCGGGTTGAATACTCCTCTGGATATACGACGACAATAACTCATGACTAATATGAATTTGCTCAACAAAGACGTCCACGAAAGTTTTCTTATCTCTTTAGCCCATTCTTATTTTTCAACAACATACATTTAGAGATGGCAAAGGTTCTCCGGTTTGGGCACTACAAAAAATTTAAACATTTGCTATATTATAAATTATCACGGCTTAAAAAATGTGATAAATCACTACTATTAACTACGGTTAAATATAATCAAAAAAAAATTTTTACGATGCTTAATCCATATTCGACATAGTTTCTAGCCATAGCTAAAATATTTGTAAAAATTTTGGTCATACCTAATGTTTTAGCCACACTTGCAAAAATGCCGTTGCAAAACCGTGGTTAATTTGTATCTGCCACAATTTTCTTCTTTTGACTTCAAACAAAATTTATCTATAAAGAAATTACGATTTTGCAACACAAAATTGTGACGGATAAATTACAATAACCTTTCTTGATATTTTTAACATAATTACGAACACCTCCTTATTATTTGAAAAATATCAGTCCAAAAACTTACATAAACAAACAACATTTGCAAAAAAAAAATAACTCTTGTAATTTCATAAAAGATAAAGAAGTATTTGATAATTAAATCCAACCTAAATATGTGTCGATATAAATTACATAAACGTAAAATCCAATTATATACGTATGCAAAACAGACTGCGTTCTAGAAACTATTTGTGAGTTGAGATGTGCTTGTAGAATGTATCAATTACCTTTTCCAATCTTATTCTCGATGTGAGGTACCCATCACCCCCAGCCCCATGACCCCACCTCACTCATCTCATTGGCAACATCCTTAATTATAAGGGTTAAATGCAAAAGAGCAAAATCTTTTTATGTTTTTTAATAAAGCAAGTAAGCTCCTCACGCGATGCTGTGTCATTCACGCGTATTTTTTTAAGATTTTTTATTTTTTTTATTTTTAGAAAAAAATAACATTTATATCATTTGTAATAGTCATTGAATTTGAATGAATTTAATGCTCAAATTTAATTAATAAAATTAATGGTTTAAATTTTAGTAAATTTGATCTATGGTTTATATTAAGTAATATTTTATAATAAAAATATATATTTCATACAAATTAATTAAAAATATTTGTATTAATTAAAAATTATATATACATGTATATATATGTATATATATATAGAGAGAGAGACAGAAAGAGACAGAGAGAGGAGAGGAGGGGAGGCGGGCGACGAAAGGGGCGAAGGTGGGGGGGCGGCAACGGGGAAGAAGGGGAGGTGGGGGGCGGGCCGACGAGGAAAGGGGGAGGTGGGGGGCGGCGACGGGGAAGAAGGGGAAAGGTGGGGGATGGGTTGGGGCGCCGGCGACGGAGAAGGGAGGCGCGGGCCGGTGACGGGGGGGGGGGGGGGGGGGGGGGGGGGGGCGCGACGGGAAAAGGGTGGGGGGGGGGTTGTTTGGATTTTTTTAGTTTATTTTATTTTTCTTAAATAAAAATATATTTATTATAAATAATATATATTATAATATTAGAATATATTATATTTAAATATAAAATAATATTTTATTGTTAAAAATCAATTAAAATTCGTACAAAAGGCGCGTAGTGCACTTTCAGGGGAAGGGAGTAAATTGCTTTATTCTTAAAAATACAGGGGATAATTTGATACTTTTTTTTTCACATGGTGGTATTTTGCATATCTCGTATATTACAGGGGGTAGCATGCATTTTTTCTTAATTAAAGAGAAATTTTGTTCGAACCTGATTCGATTGAATTTGAACTAATGATATGGTAAATGCAATACACTTGTCATGTAATTGGTGTATAGTCTAGGGAAAGTGATCAATCACATAGTAAGTGTATCACATTTGCTCTATGATTGAATTGATTTGATCGAATCAAATTTGGGTAAGAATTTTCTTTATAGAAGACGTAACAGAAAAGACATCATCTCACTGGATCATAACTATTTTTTTTTTTTGAATGGGGATCATAACTATTTCCTCATCCTCAGTTGCCATTTTTCGTGGTTCTGATCAATTGCAATCTTCTATATAAAACCAACTATAATGTGAAAGACTCCTCCAATTTTAATCCTGCTTGAAGCCATGATTGCCATTAGCGCATTTTGTGCTTCCCTTCTCCTACTGCTTCCTTTAACCATCGTTCTCTACAAGTTATGGTGGACTCGGCTCTATTTCCAAAGCATAATGGAGTCTCAAGGAATTAAAGGTCCCTCTTACAACTTCTTTCATGGCAACACAAAGGACATCATCAAAATCAAGAATCAAACCGGCTCTAATGCTCCCATGTATTTACCTGATCATGATGTCTTTCCTAGGCTTCAGCCTCACTGGTATTCCTGGATGAAGTCATACGGTAACTTCTATTTTACTTCTGATTGGTTATTACTGCACAAACCTACGCACCTTTAATTTGCATTGATATATAATCCCAGTTTAACAATTCATTGAATCAGGCAAGAATTTCCTTGTCTGGATTGGTACTCAGCCTCAAGTTGTAGTTACTGAACCCGACTTGATCAGAGAAATACTTGTCAACAGAAATGGTACATATCCAAAAACTGAGAGAGAAGGCCACTTGAAGAAATTGTTGGGAGATGGGATTGTGGTAGCAGAAGGTGAGAAATGGTTGAAGCTTAGAAAATTGGCTAACCATGCTTTCCATGGCGAGTGCCTGAAGGATATGGTTCCAGCAATGGTTGCTAGTGTTCGGACAATGCTGGAGAAATGGAGGAGCTATGAAGGCAAAGAAATCGAAGTCTGCGGTGATTTTAGGATTCTTAGCTCAGAAGTGATTTCCAGGACAGCTTTCGGAAGTAGCTATGTAGAAGGGATAAAGATATTCGATATGCTGGGGAAGCTGTCCGCTTTGGTTTCGAAAAACGCATATAAGATGAAGTTTCTTGGCCCAGTGTACGTTGTTTCTTTATGTTCTACATTTATGGTTTGCCTATCTGAATATTTCTCAGTTGATCTAGAATTGTCATTTTTAGAGCATGTCTGAGCGTACAATCTCAGTTGAAATATTTTGTGACTAATAGCTCTCAACAACATTGCAGAAAGCTTGTAAGAACAAAGGATGACAGGGAAGCAGACAAGATTGAGCAGTTACTCCATGAATCTATCATGGAAATAGTGAGGAAGAGACAAGATGAGGTGATTACGGGCCGAGCAGACAGTTTTGGGAGTGATTTTCTAGGATCACTCCTGAAAGCACACCATGAGGGAGGTGAGAAGAACCAAATGTCAGCAGCTGAAATCATTGATGAATGTAAGACCTTCTATTTTGCTGGTCAGTTGACAACTTACAGCTTGTTATCATGGACTGTGCTTCTCCTTGCAATTCACACTGACTGGCAAGAGAAAGCACGAAACGAGGTTCTTCAACTGTTTGGTCGAGAGAATCCAAACTCAGAAGCCATTGCAAGAATGAAAACCGTAAGCAAACAATCAAGAAACGCAGCAAATCTTTTCTCTGTCAAACGTTTAAATAAATGTAATTGTCTCGTCATGTGTAGGTGAACATGATTATACATGAAACTCTCAGGCTGTACAGCCCTGTGACTCTTATTACGAGAAGAACAAAAGGCAAAGTCATGTTAGGAAATTCAAGTTTCCAGCAAACGTTGAGCTGGCTATTCCACCTCTAGCCCTGCACAGGAATCCTGATATATGGGGGCCAGATGCTCATCTCTTCAAACCAGAGAGGTTTGCTGAAGGGCTGGCAAAGGCAACAAAAGGCAATCCTACGGCTTTTCTTGCATTTGGATTTGGACCTCGTACATGTGTTGGCTTGAACTATGCAAGTTATGAGGTGAAGATAGCACTTTCAATGATCCTCCAACAATATAAATTCACGCTGTCCCCAAATTACGTTCACTCGCCTTTTTGGCCCTCATTATTCAGCCTAAGCATGGAGCGCAGATCTTGCTCCAGCCATTGTAGACAAGGACTATTTGGCAGAAAGACGCGGGCTGAGTAATAATTAGCCATTTGCAGTTCTCATTTCAGCCCCATCTTAAGATCTCATGATCAATAGCCAATGAAAGATGATGTATACAAACAATGATCATTCTAATAATTGTTTATAAACTGCTTTTGTGTAATCTGTTTGAGAGATTGAATAATGCTTATTAAATGTAAGTAGACAGACCAAAATGGATAAATTTGCAAGTCTAAGTCCCTCATGCTCCTCAATATTTACGAGGCTAAAATCATGTGTGATAATCCAAACTAATTGAAGTCCAAACTTGCAAATTCAAATTTGATTTAGAAAATTAAAATCAAATTATCCAAAAAGTATGATACGGAAAATGCAACTCTCCGATGCACTTCCTATTTCCTCCATCAAAATTGAGGAGCCAATGGCCCACACACCCATACAGTCCGAAACTAACAGTACCAGCCTTATAAACAAAACTTGATCCATACAACAAAGTTGCATTTTCTAATAAGCATAGGAGCTGAACCCTTCACTAGCAAGCAAATGGGGACACGGTGCACACATAGAATACCGCAGTGGAACTGAAAATCTCCCTTCAAGGTGTGCAAGAAAGGATATATCCAGGCATAGAGAAAGATAAGCCAATCCTGTTAAGCACAGATTATTGTTGATGAATAACATACTTCCACCAAGATGATGAATCCCGCAACTTTGACTGTTGGAACAACACAACCATCAATTCAGTTATGAAGTGGCTGCAGAGACGTTACATTAATTAAATTTCCAATTAGCTGAGAAACCAGCACTTGGCATACGAAATATGTACATCCAGGATCTTTCCTTTCAAGCTATATTCTTCCCATTTCCCCAAATTGTTCCAGAAGTGTCCAAGAAAGGAGCAACCATTTGCGTGCCCCAAATAAATGATATAAACAAAATAATAAATTTGGGGGCACTTCAAACACAACGCAAAATATGAGCAGGAAATCACTTCAGCCAGTCAGAAGTAGATCAACTTCTTTTGCAAACAATAACGAGTGCAACCAGGATAGAGAGGAATAGGCTTCTAAAATTGGAAACCCTACTCATCGAAGTACCTTATCCATTGAAGGCAGACAGATGTTTACAGCTCGGAGCATAAGAGTTATGGTGAAGAGTACATAGCGAAACTTTCCAAGTGTCATAAAGAAGGTGAAAATTTCTCCTTCAGGCGATTAATAAGCTTAAACTTCTCCTCAGCTTCAACTTGCTGACGGATATCAGATCGTGAGGCTCGATCTGGGTGAAAGGTCAGCAAGGCCCGTTTGTAAGCTGTCTGTACCTACAAACATCACCAATTTCAAGTAATTAATCCAAATGAACACCGTGAGCCTCCTTGACATAGAAAACCATCTCAAATATACCATGGACATGAGAGAAAAACAAGAATAACCAGCAGAACACTATCTTAAGACAAAAGTAAAATTTTATTAAGCAAACTACCTCAACCATGGATTTGGGAAATACAATCAATTCTATCGAGTGCAAAAGGAGGCACTCTTTTCATAAGAAGCACAAAGAAACCAGCATACATTAATATCTTGCAGAGTCTTGTCAGTTATCACTCCACTCCAAAGAATGCATACAGGCAGATACCTTAACCTCTGGAAAAAGCCATCACTGGACTTTTGCACCACTTTTTCCAAAAGAGAAATTAAAAAGAGAAAAAAGAAAATCTCCAAAGGACTTTTTAGAAAGATGTTCCCTTGTCTTCTGATTTAGCACACTTATCTTTACCACACATGCCTCTACTTCCCAATTCTGTGACATACTATGCAGCTCTTTTTCAGGTCAATGCTTCTGTGCTTTGTTCTAGCTATAAGCCTACAAAGCTCTGCAGTGAGCAGGTGATTAAACTTTTCAAGCCCCTCAAGAGTTTGCCTAATAACTTAAGTAAGATTATTACCTACATGATTTGTTAAACTGCAACTTCCCAAGTCCAATTTTACTTGCCCCTATCACTGTAGCAACGCATTCAGTTATCCTATGCAGAACACTAGAGTTCCTGCTTGATGAGCTAGATTTAGCGAGTACATGACACTAAGCCCTAATGAGAGGTTCAGTATGCCAGATCACAGGCAGCCTATCAGAATTCTACAAAGTGCTTCAATTTAGTTGGAAGCTAAAATCACAACTTAGGACTTGAAAATACGACAATAATGCAAACAAAGCAGCAGTAAATCAACAAATTCAAGAGCTTGGAGTGGTTAGTGCAACCAACCTCTTGTGGCAAGGGATGAGGCCAACCACCCACACGAATTCCCAATAAATGCAACAGAGAAGCCATACTGTGGCACGCAATTTCCAGTTGCTTGAGCTCCTTCCTAACTTCAGCACGAATCACCTCCTTCAAGTTCATATTTTCCTCATCCTAAAAGAAATGTGTATTCAATCATCCTCTTTAAAAAAAGTAAATCTGTAAGTAATGTGAATTGAACTCCTGAACTACCTTCAGCAATTAAAAAGAGAACAATAGTAATGTTGCAAGCAATCAAATTCAACAGACCTTCTTTTGGGTAATCCTTATTTCCTCTACACGCTGTTTCTGTCTTCTTTCCATATCCAACAAACGCATGCTCTCAGCTTTTCTTCTCTTCCGCAACCGCCGGAGTCGTTGTGCTTCTTCGGCCTACAAGAGAAAGCCAGCAAATTATAGGCAAAAGGTCATTAGAAAAAACCATTCTTTTCAACAACTCGATCAATTAGTTGAACAGATAACATAAATAAAACCAAATTACACAGTAGGAGATGGGATTTCAGAAAATAGCACGGCATTAAACGGTAGTTACTAGAAAAAAAATACTAAACATGATAATGTGCCTAGCAAAGCGAACTCCCTCTTTTGGTTTATCCAGCGAAGCAAGTGTTTTTGTGATGAGAGATAAAAGTTACAAAAAAGGGAAGTATAAAGAGTTCAAGTGTGTACGACGCAACCAGCAAATACAGAACTGTGCTCTTATTTGATATTTGAAATAAAGGCCAAGAAATTTCAAAGTAAACCACCGACTCAAATTCCAATACCAGAGTCTCCTGCACTTCCACCTCTTACCAATGCTAGGACCACCAAGAACTTATAATGTAGCTTCTAACTTAGTTCTCATGTGAACCAGAATGAGATTTTCAGTCAACACCAGGAACCTTCTACACATTATCAGCTGAAAGAGCCAGTAAGATGACAATAAGTTTGATGGAAGTCTCATCAAGAGATGCCTGCACATACCTAGTTAAGATGTAAATGCTCAAGAGAACAACAAACTCGTCGAACGAATCGTTTAAGTTGAAAGTTTTAAACTTAGATCCCCTAAACTTACTGCAGCGTTTTCCTCTGTTTCAGGAAAAACCTTATCCAACCTAACCAATGAATGCACTCTAAATGGAGTAGGAAACGGTGAATATTGTGAACCTGGATTCGCAGCGCTTCTTGTCGTGAAGCCATTCTTCCTCTATTGCTCTTTTATACTCATCTGTTTCCTTAAGCTTCTCTCGTTCACCAATTATACTGGTCTGCACTGAAGGCAAAGTGTCTCCAATTTTGATAAGCAGTCGACCATCTTTATCCTCCTCCGATTGACAATTTGACAAAGAATCGTCCTCTTGAAGTATGGCTTCATTAGGAGAGAGATTCCTAAATGATGGTATCTCAGGAACCGGTTGCATGTTGTCCTGATGGTAAAGTTGTTTGCTGTCATCTCCCGAGTCCCTTGCTGAAGATCTGCCAGGGATGACCCCATTTTCCAATGGACTTTCAGAATTTCTTCCATGACAGTAGTCCTTATCAACATATGATCTATACTTTGGTGGGCAAGGTTCTACTTCAGGGGCTTCCTGACCCTCGAAAGCATGCGTTGGATCATTGGGATCCTTGGTCGACTGTTCCCTGAGTGCAGAATTAGATGAAGCTGGATGTTCCCCTCTTCCCCCAATGTGATCATTCGAACCTGATGGCTCACAATCCGGGTGATCAACCTGCGCAGCATAAACTAAAGGAGAACCTTTGGCTTCAGAATTTGGTCTGCCACATGTATCAGACTGATTATAATGATGTTGTGTTGTTGGCTCTGACTGCGAGAAATCATGAACAGTACGATCATCAAAAACAGAGGTGCAACCAAAATCAGTATCCTCTTTTGGTCTAGAAGGAGATGGGGCATCATTTTCATTATTGGAATTTCCTGTAGTAAAACAAAATGAGGCCTCCTTTTGCTGCAAAGTTGCATCTTTTGTTTCAGCATATTGGTGGTGTTGGCGATCCCGATCAACATCTTGTGAGGCCCCATCATAATTCCTGATACCTTTAGGACCACTATGAATATCCTTCCTTCTCCTGGAGAAAGCTCTCTCCCACAGCTCTTGAACCTCTCCAGAAGAATCTTCCAATAACTCACAGTCAGGACAATCACTATCAGATGAATCACTTTCAGAGTCGGAATTCAAACCATAGCGGCTCCTTGCCGAAGCTTTCCCAGAATAGGTACGCTTGCATTTAGACAATCTCACTGGAGTGGCATTATCTTGAACAAATTGACATTCTTCAGCAGTACCATCTGAAGAATCTTCGAAGTTCTTAGCAACACCGCAAGATGCTCCATCAAAAGAGGTACCGGCAGAGGAACTGGCATTGTTGACACCATTAGGATGGTTACTATCAGGGGTTTCATCATCATCAATGTATATTACATTCCTGAACGACCACTTCTTGTCTTTCCTGAGCACGCGCGAACCTTGCCTTTTCTTTGGTAAAGATTCAGGAATATCAATGATAATTACGTTTTCGAATTTTTCTGAATCAGTATCTATCAGAATAACATTATCAGCTTCCTCATTATTCCTGCACCTCCTCAAAGTTTTCTCCCCAGAACAGGGTCTGGGATGGGAGTGACCTATGGATATTCCACTCATTTTGCTACTGTATGAAAAACAAAGTCAGCTTGCTCTTGATAAGATCGCCAAGAAACACAACATTAAAGAGTTAGGACATCAGGTGAAATAAATCCCAGGCAGCACTGATGCCGAAACTAGTAAATATTTTGTAATATACGAAACTACTAGCATGTTTACTCTCTCTACAAAATATTACTGTCAAGAATAGATCAAAATAACGCAAGAGCAAATAAGATAAGTTTATGACAGAAACACAATACAACAATTACATGGGATGAAACCTAGTCCGATTTTGCTTAACAGCATTTGAAAGCCAAATCAATACTTTCATTTCCACACAATTACATAGGAAGGCTAAACATATTCTCAAGATGCAGCAAAATGACATGCAATAAATGCAATTGAAATTTCTCAATCTTTCTTCAACTTATTATAAAAGAAAAGGGAACGACACTAATAAATCAGAATAAAACAACACAGAGCTCTGAGAAGAATAAATAGATAAAGCTCTGAAACCATAAATAAGGGCAACAGATTTTACTTATGCAATTCGCAAAACCATTTCGTAATTCATAGGCATATTAAATGAATTAACAAAGCCCAATCACCACATGAGAAAATTATAAAAGCAATTCATAATTTCATGAATATTTAAAACATAAACTGCCAAAGGTAGCCATCCTCTTGGGGACTTAGGACTCTGGGACATCAGGAATCTACAGAACACAGAGAAGACAGGAAATAGAAGGAAATTCAAGAAGAACAGTGCATCAGAAAAAGTAAGTTAAAGGCAATTGTTACAAAAAGTAACAACAATTGGTTGGTAGCTGGCTTTACAAAGCAATAAGCTTCGGAATGACTACGAAAGGGCCAGTAAGCTCATGAGGGTTCTCAAGTGTAAGTGCATCATGGCATTCATGCGGACTTGACCTTCTCTTAAAGCACGCTAGAATTACATTTGCATTAAATTGGTAAAAATAGTTGAATAGCTATAAACGAACACTAAATTATGGAAAACACAAAATCATCCATTCAGAATAGTCCAAATAGGATTAACCCTAATCAGGCACTGCTAAGGGCAAAGAAACATAAAAACTTAAGCATGTTCCCAGAATGCACAACAGTGAGATATGAACTAAGAAGAATTGGGTTTCTACTCCAGCTTCGCACTAAATTTATCGTAAAATAAACAAATACATACAAACAGATCACTAAATATGACATTAGAAAGCTTTCTACCAAGATAAAACAAACAAAATTTCAAACCCTAGTCAGACCCACAAAGAAACCCGCATAGCCCGACTATATCCATGCAACTATCAAAAAGATCATGAACACTAATAAAAAATTACGATCATCCACAAGAAAAGAAAAGAAAAAAAAAAAACTACTTCACTCAACAATTCGATTAGAAACTTTTACCTGAGAAAAGTATACGGCGTTGGAGGCTAAAGGAAAAGGGACATGGCAAAAACTACAGACAGGTATATGAGAGAGAAGAGTAAAGAGCTGCTCAACGGAAATTTTTCGAAGTACTAAAAATGGGAACTCGTATATAGGGATTTTGAATTTGGGAGAGAATTGCAAGAGTTGCGTGCGTGAGAATGAGAATTGAAAAAGGAAATGGTAGACTGGGTGCGTGGAGATTTTTGCCTGGATCCGGGAGTGGAGATAGTAAAAAACAGCGTCTGGCAATAGCTATTTTCCTTCCATGTAATTCACGGGGCCTTTTTTTTTTTTTTTTTTTCTCTTTCTTTCAATAGTCTTTCTCTTAATAAAGCACAAAATGTCTTTTGGTGTCACTAGAAAAAAAAAATTATTAACTATAATTTTAATAGTTATGAATTAAAAATTATGATAAATAATTAAATAAAATCAATGTAAAAATATAAATTTTTCACCAAGAAAAAGTTATTTGCAATGACTTTTGGCCATGACAGATATTTTAGCCACCATCGCAAATACCACTGTCAACATCCGTTGCATGGTCGTGGTCAATTTGCTACGACTATTTAGTTATTAACTATAACAATTAGCCATGATTAAATATTGTATTTTTATAGTGTGTTTTAACTTTTACTAAAATATTTGTTTTAATATTAACTATTCGTCGTTGTACATGATTTTCGCGGGCATATAAAAAAGAATTATGATATGAGATGAAAAAAAAAAGAAATTTATGATAAAAGAATGTGGAAAAAAGAAAACTGGGGATTGACGTTATTGAGAAAAAAAATATATTATAATTAAAAATACACAAGCTTGTAAAAAACAAACATTGAGAAGTTTGCAAAGAAAGGAACATGGAGTAGTGGGTGAGAAAAAAAATTGTGAAATTGTGAGATTATTAAAAAAATTTGAAATTAATATTATGACCAAATTTGTTTTGAAAGAAAAAATGGGTTTAAGGGTGAATTAATATTATATACTAGTAGTCGAATATAATTGTTCTCAGTGTGAAATACAAAAAAATATATTAATATTTATATCTTTAGTTTATAATAATAATTTATGAAAAAAAATATTGTTAATAAAAATCAATGTATCATTGAAAATGATAGAGTCTCCAACTTAAACATTAGTGACTATAACTATGAATGAAATACCAAAAATGATGATAATTGGTAGTTACTAATTTCACTTAGGTTAAAAAAACGTATTTTATTAATAGTATAGATGTTGACTAGAATATATTTATAAATAGAGTTAAATTTATTTTGACTTGATGTGATATGAAAAAATATTAAAAGAAAAATTCTCTATAAAATTTAAATATAAAAAATCACCATTATGTTATGAAAAATGAATTACACAGCCTTCGGTCAACCTAGTCTTAGGATTTTCTTAAAAAAATTTTTCATATCACAGGAGTGTAAGTGATATTTTATGTGCACATTAATATCACACAAGTACATGCATGCATGATTTCTTTTTTTCTTTGAATGTGTTCTCCAAATAAAAAGTATCAATGTGTTTGATTCGTGTTCGAGATCTATCTAAAGGAATTGGGTAATTATCCATGACTTAAATTCACGTATGGGCCGGTGATTGCAAAAGAAACGAATAAAGATATTTGAGGGGAAGAAGATGAAAACTGAGAGGAAGTGTGTAGAAGAAATAAAGGGAGAAAAAGCAAAAAAGAAAAAAGAAAATATGCTACTTTAAATTTTTGATGATGTTATAGAAACTGGGTTGTCCAGGCCCTGATACACGTTTGATTAGATTCCTGTACGAGAAAAGACAGGTAAAGAGAAAAAAACATGTCATCATGACGAGGAAGATGCAATATGAAAAACGACCGGATGTGAAAATATGAACGTGGGAGTTCTCTATTTCAAGCTTTAAAAGAGTAGTTCTTTATTTGTTTGAAAATGTGCCAACTCTTTCTTTAGTAAAAATGAAATTTAAAATTTGAATTACATTTACTTTATATAACCAAGAATTCTGTCAAAGCAGTATGAAAACGTCATAATACTCATAACACTTCTGATTTGTTAATTTGATGTTCTGAAGCTTGACGTTCTATTTATTTGATGTTTATTTAGTTAGTCGTGTTGAATATAATTTATTTTATATAATATTTAGAGATCGACAATCTTACTTTGTTAATGTAGTAATATAAATAATTCAGAATTTATCAGACAAATGGTACATCATAATTTTTGTTTGTGCTTAACCAGTTGGATCAAATATGGGATAAAACTGAATTATACCATCACACAGTCAGTTTTGAATAAATTATCAAATCGTGTTCGAAGCAAAATGAATTATTAACGTGTCGTCATATCTTATAGTAAACCACGCCCTAATGAGGTAAACGTTCCTCAAGTGAAACCAGTTTTCTGCTAACAATTTTTTTCTTGAAATTTTTAGAAATTAAATTGGTAAAAAAATGGAGTAAAGTTAAATCTTGAAGTCAAACATTAAAAAGATGAGAATGCATGTAATAAACAAGACATGTTCTTCCCTTGTACACACAAGCCATAAAAATTAAAAATCATTACCAAAAATCAAAGAACCACTGATGATCATGGATTTGAATTCATTATATCCACCTAGATGAATATTATCACTAATCCTGATCCCTGAACTTCTCTTCGGTAATTCGATCAAATTTTTCAATCATAACAGCGTCCAGGTAATTCTTCCAGTCCCCGATTTCACCCCGACGAAAGAACACATTATTCTCCTCTCCTGATGACAATTTCCCTGACTTGTTAACTTCCAGGCCGCTCAGATTATCAAAACTGCACAGCTTCAAGATTTCCTCCACCAGGCCTGATTCCTCTTCATATCCCTCAAAAGGGCAGCCCAAGAAATCCGCGAGGCGCCGCAAATGAACGGCAGGTCGCTCTTTCATATCCTCAAACTTCAGGAACAGAATCCTGTCAGGATTTTCCAGGCTTTGTTTCCAGTATTCCAGGACATGATCCCAAAAGGGCCCGAACAGGCTGACTCCCTTAGAGTACAGCTCAAAGACCTCCCCGATGGAGTTTGATCCCATTTCTTGGAGCCTTAACTTGTTTGTGAATGCCAAGGGACACAAAAGTGTCCTTTGGGTTTCTGCAGAGGTACACAAGCTTGCTCTTAGAGCTATTTTTAGCAGATTCTGGTAGAGAAACGTAAGGCAGATGAGTGGAGAAAAGCCTGGGGGGCGGAGAGGAAACGATATCAGGGATTTGGTTATCAGCGTACAGCTTGATCTCCAAGAACGGGACGAGATCATGAGGATTGTGGCTGATCAGAGGGTGATTCTTGACAACAGGATATCGTTCCCGGTTCACTAAGGTGAATATGATTGCTTTCAACCAAGTGGTGCCTATTTGGGAATGGTAACGAGAAATATGTCAGAATCATGAGCCTGGAAGTGTTTTTGACATGAAATTACACCTTGGAGATGTCTGGCTGGGTACCAGAACCTTGATACTGGTACAGGTAAGATGCTAGCCATCCCTTTTCTTTGGGTAGAGTGGAGATCAGGTTCTTGCATTCTTGGGCTAGTGTTTCTTCCTGTTGTAAATACTTTGGAGGAAACACAAAGTGGTAAGATCAGATGCCATGTTTTGGCAAGAATGGGAGTCCTGAGTTTGTATCCGTTCTTGCATGCACTCATGCATGGAGTATCCATTCATGTGTTGTGTGTGTGTGTATTTATAGAAAACAGAGATGGGGTTAGGGGTAATTTTAAACTATTAGTACCGAAGAGTTTTAAAACTTACAAAAACACCTCTAACCTTTAAAAGACAAAAAGTGTAAAGGATTTTGAAATTTTGGACCTGCACATATGTCCTGACCAAAACTGTTAATTGACATGTGCTTGATAGTACTAGAATCAATCCCTTTTGTATCTTTCTGGTTACAGTTATTCCTCTAATATACAGACAGGTGAACGGGGCTGAAAAGGGCAGAGTGCAAAATCTCATCAATTTTCCATTTCTGAAAACGTTAAGACCTTTCTCAAGCGACAAAGTTAGGCCCTCACAATTAAAATATTCGTCGAGTTCAAGTTCTACGACCGTGGGCATATGATTTGAAACTGACGTGCGTGAATGATACGAGTGCAATGAGACTAATAATGAGTGCAGCAATGATGTGATTTGCATATCATATTCATGAGTGGGCACTGTCATAATCTACATAAATTTGTATCTCCAGATCTGCTCATCTCATGGTAGATGGTAGGATCCAAAAACCTGATTATATATATAGTGTTTGTGCATCATTCAACCACCAAATTCACTGTACAATATTGACCACCAACAGGCATGCATATCGGGCAGGTCATTGTCTACACTTGTTTCACGCGAAACTCTTATTAGGAAACAGTCATATGTTATGGGTTGGGTCGCAATCCGGAAATCGAAGGAGGATCTTGATAATGTGATGAGGGGTCTACTGGCATATGCTACCTATCCAATCCCATTGTTGCAATTCACAACTCTTGTCCGCTGATCATGTGATCAAAATGGCGTCATATTCATTCAACTCCCTTTGGAGTATCGCAAAATTTGTCTGATAAGTTTTACAGTAATAGAAATATCCCAAGATTGGCAGATCATGATGGTTCGGTGAATTAATAATTTAAACGATTGGAGCAACAAGTAGTTGCTGTGGTGTAGTGGTTATCACGTCAGTCTTACACACTGAAGGTCCCAGTTCGATCCTGGGCAGCAACATTTTGCTAAAATTTTTATATTTTTCCCCATCATTATTTATTTTATTTTATTAAGATGAGATATCTGAGTAATGGGCCCAACCTATGTAATATTTTCAAGAGGCTCTCTGTGGAATAAAATACTGTGCTGAAGCCCACTATAAGAGCCCAATTCATGAACGCCCTTGCTAATCTGGGCCGTTAAAAGTTCACGAATTTTCATCTACATTTCTTTTAGGGTAAATTTCGTCAACAATCTCGATATTTGATATAGTTATAAATATATATCTATTAGATTAAAAATTACATTTATCCTTCTTCAGATTTGTCCCATTTTACATTTAACTCCATCAGTAGAGTTTATGTTAATTCATCATATGTTATTCTCAAAATACCCCTAATAAAAGTTTGATTATGATTTGATCAAATTTTCAGACGAGAATATCCTTTGGACCAAATTGCAATGTTTAAAATTGAGGGGGTTAAATTTTATGATCTCTTATATTTTGTACTTAAAAATAATATTTTTTTTTTATGAACTAGATATTTTTGTCCATTAAACATTGCGGGGGATTATCTTATATATTAGGGTGAATTACATCCACACCTACTAGAATTTAATTTAATTATAGATACATCTTTATTAGATAAAAGATTATACTTATCCTCCTTGAAGTTCGTGAAATATTACAATGCTTGCAAAAACAATAATATTAATGGTGAAACTCGGATACTAATAAAGTTATTTATAATTACTAATATACCAAAGTGACGTTAATAAGCAAAACTCGAGTACTAATTATGTTATTTTTAATTACTTACACGTACCATAATAACATTAATGACAAAATCGGTTGAAAAATACAGATTTTTCACAAAGAAAAAGTTATTTGTCATGGCTAATAGTCATGGTAAAAATATTTGCCATAACTATTAATCATGACAAATGTTTTAACCACACTTATAGATACCATGACCAACAACTTTGCATGGTCGTAGTTAATGACTATTTGTTACTGCTATTTTATTCTTAATCAGCACAATTAGTCATAATTAAATGTTATATTCTTCGTATTGTTAGTTCAACCATTGTCATTGAATCAAAACCATGAATTGTGTCAGTGTTTAATCACAAATTCTACACATTCACCTCCTAAACGATGTGCACAAGGATTGATTCCACAAAATGTAAGTTACCAAGGGTTTTTTTAAGGTTTGTTAAAATTATAAACATTTGTTATTTTTTGAAAAATCGCAAGTGTCTCTCTGAATTTAACAACCATTTTGAACAGACACTCTTTATAATAAAACTTCAATGAGTAAGTATTTATAGATAATTATTAATTTTATAAAAATATTTAATTTTTAAATAACAAAAAATATTTATAATTATGATGAAAATTTGCCGTTCTAAAAATAAAGACAATTTGGGATAAGGGAGCAACAAGCCAAACTGAAACTCAGACAACCTAATATATATTAAACTCAACCTAACACGTCTACAAACCCTTACTTTATATTATCTCATTCACAATAATATTCCATATATAATATTGAATTCTTGCAAACTCACCTATAAATACAAGAAATCATGTACGTCACCATCACAAACAAATGTCCAAAAACAATCGCACAAGAATGATTAAGAACCTTCCTCGGAGGCCTATATATATATATATATATATATATATATATATTATATATAACTATCCTTAATCTATACTATATTAAAAAAAATTCTTTTTTCACCCATAAATAGCTGTTACTTACACCGCGATATCAATTTTTTAAATTATAAAAAATATCCTTATATATTTATAACCACCCCTACTCAAATTCTTATATATCTATATTAATATAAAAAATTTACCCACACAATTTTTTTTTGTTATATATACCATAAATTATTTTTATTTTATTTATATTTATTTTACATATGATGTGTTGGTTTATAATTTTTATATATTTATAATTATTTTATGCATATGCACACAGGAACGACGTGTCATAATAACTAACATTAATTAATTAATGCCCATGAGGGGTTAATTTGGTTGGTCGCAAGAATTTCAGGCAAAATGGGAACCATTGGCCGACCATGTCATTTTCGTTGTATGCATTTAGGAATTCCATTTGTCCAAGATTTGTTGAATTTGTGCAGCACAGAGACGACGGAATTGAGGGACACAAAATTGAAGTGTTGGAACACTGTCGCCGTTGTTGTCTACTAGCTAGCTAATGCAACACAGTAGTTGTTGGCCCCAAATCCAAAGTCCTGTCAACCCGTTGCAAACAAGGATTATATATTTCTACACATAAAACACAACTACCTCTCAAATTTAGAAAATGAAAAAAAATACAAACAACTCTTCATGATATGCGATATATGCAAAACACCCCTATATAAAAAAATAATAATAATAAAATACTTTTTTTTTTTTTTTAACATGAAGCAATTTATCATTTTATATAGAAAGGTAGATTGATTCTTTTCTTTTTTTTTCATAAGGAATAATTTGCTTATTAATAATATTATAAAAAAATAAATTATTTTAAGAAATAGGTTACGCAATTAGATCATTCACCTACCCAATACATTGTGCATCAGATATAATGTTTATATGTTTTTATCCACAAAGATTCTGGACTCTCGTTTTCTTTTACTCTCTCAGAAGATTTTTCGATATTATTTTGTCCTCTTTTGGTTTAGTTTTCAGATTTGAAAATCTGAAAGTGAAGGGGGACTTAAAATAGATATTTATAAATTTTATAAGTTTTCTTATTACGGACCTATTTTATTCCAAATAAAATTGTAACATTTTGGTTAAAATTGATAATATCCGCAAAGGTGTTTTGTGTAAGCAATGTGCACATGCATGCCATATTAAGCAACGATATCTTCCGATGAAAATAATATTTTTGCTTAGTAGGACTCTATGACGGATAATATTATTTAATCAAGAGTTAACATAAGACGAAGCGACATTTCAATTTCTTAACACACAAAAGTATAACGTTTGGGGATTCAGAGAAAAATAGATGGCGCGACCGCGCGTATATGTGAAAATGATAGGTATTTCATGCAATATTTTTGAAAAATAAATAAATTGTGAAAAAAACCAGTGCGTATAATTATATATAATTCAATTAATAATATTAATTAAAAGAAGGAGAAAATTTAGTGAGTAATGGTTCATATGGTCCATTGTGAAATGAGCAGTCATAATTGGCTGAAAACAAAAGTACACATACAATGGAAGAAGAAGAAGCTCTCTCTTCCTTGTAACAAATGGTTTCCACACAACTATTCTGTGATTCTAATCTTGTGAAAAAAGCTCTGGTATGGCAAATGATCATGTGCCACACATCTATAGCTTGATGAAAGAGTATTAGGTCATGATCTATCTATTTAACAACTGAAATATGATTACTTACTGAATTCTCTGCTCGACATTTGTGTTGTATTGTTGAAGTTGAAGTTGTATGACTATAAATATTGTTAACAAGTTTTTGTAGAAGCGGCTCTGGAGTTTTACCATCGTCAATATGTTTTTCATAATAAAGAATATAATACATACTATAAGTTGCGTTTGAATAAGAGATCGGACCTGATTGCGCATGATGATTTTAATTTGGACAATTTCATTTATGATTTATCCCAAATGATAATTTTTACCCGATTATTCATGGTGAAGTTTTAATCTTAGTAATAAATAAATAAATAAATAAATGATGGTGAAAATAAGTACATTTTCCAAATCTTATTAATTTCTATACCTATTAAACAAGTGAAAAACAACGGCATCATAATTCATAGGAAGATAAAAGAAACTTTAAAGAGATTTTGAAGTTAACTTGGGCTATTTTGGATAAGGAATTTTTAAATGACTCTATATCAAAAACGTTATAAATTATTAATACATTTAATAAAATATAATTTAAAATTAGATTTGAAAGATTTGAACTCCCTCGAATTCAGAATTACATCGAACAAATTTAAAGTATTTGTTAATATATATAGATTTAAAGTTTATATTTTGAAATCCAACCATCGAATGTAGCTTAGGAAAACTCGAATGAAAATATATATGTGTACGATTTCACAGAGTGATAAAAAGGTTGAAAGACCATTTTAATTTTAAACTCAAGTTTAAATGAAATTTTATGAGTCCAAATTCTCACCAGAAATCCACGATGTTTTAGTGATTACGGAAGAATAGTCCAATTCGAGGTTATGATTTTGAATTCCACCAAATATATGAGTATTTATCTCGTTTTATATGAGTTATCATAATTTATTTATTGTTTTATTTATATTGGTATCTTAATTAATTTGATATATTGCCCTGTTATTGAAGGTGTTGATATATTTATGTAATTGTCACTTTAAAAAAAAAAAAATCTCACCGGTGGCATCTAGTTGGTGGTGGTGGTGCAGTGTAGGACAAAGTGCCCACCTCCACCCTAGCACCGCACACGTTTAATTAGCACGTGCGGGACCAGTCAAAGCAAGGATCATGTGTACAAGCACGGTTGGGTGGGCTCCACTTGTACTCCGGCTGGCTATGATTCTCTGCACAATGATTTAAACCCATATGGTGGGGACTTGATCTCGAATTACATCAGTACTGAGCAGGGTGTTTTTGGGGTTCTGATCATCATGATTAAAAGGTAATAATACCCTTGAGTTCAGTTAGGGAACCTAGCAGTTCATAACTTTCAATAATTAGGTTAGGGTAAATTATATTTTGTTATTTAAATTATACTTATTTTTATTTTTATATTTTATTATTTGTTTTCCTTTTTATGTTAATTTACCGTTTAAATTTTATAAAATTTATATTTTTCCATATATAATTATTTTTTGATCGATTTTTTTTGCAAGGAAAAATATAACATGTATATGGTGTTTAAGATAATGTATAGATTAAAATATTACATGTGAAGTACATTTGATTTTTTTTCCCCAACAAAAATCAATCAAAACACGGTTAGAGCAATACTCATTTTGAACTATACTTTATAGAATATTAATATATTTCAAACTTTTATTTGGAATTCTCTCTCTAAAACTTACTGCTCAAATTTATTTAAATTTATTAAATCTTAAATATTATATTTAACTTTAAATTAATTTGATTTGATTTAAAGATGAGTCGAGCCCGAGTATCTTGAATTTTTTTACACCTATTATACTATTCTTTTACATCAATTGTGTCAAGGGAGTCACAAATATTATCATATCGAATATATATATATATATATATATATATATATATATTTCAAAATTTTATCAAATTGATACTGGATCAACTATCAAATAATGTCATTTTTTTTAATCTTAACTAATTTGTGAACATAAACAATTTACACAAAAAACATTTCAACATAAATTTGTACCAATAAGCGACAAAAATATTAATTTCAAGATTTCGAACTTCAAAACAACATTAAAAAGTGAACTAAAACATATTGTTCGATATCCAAATAATTAAAAAAACCAAAAATTATTATTACGAATCCAATTAAAAGTGTTTAACTCCAAATCCATCCGTTCAAAGCACAATCATTTTTCCAATCCGACATATTGTCCACTATAAATCAAGTAGTAGTAGTAGTACCTCATCTAGGTAGGGTGGTTGATGGGTGACAATGTCTCCCACCTCCGTACGTGGTCCTTTTATTACCTACCAACGAAACCATATAGACCACTTATAATTGTACATAAATTTATGATTGGTCATTTTTAGATTATTTGAAATGAAAGAATCCAAGAACTGTGTGTGTGTGTGTGATGGGGGTGGGGGTGGGGCTGGGGGTGTGGGGTTGGTAGGAAATATGTGTGCAATTACTCACCTACTTTCTATAGATGGAAATGTTATGATCGCCTTATTTATGGTGTTCAACCGCTGCACATTAACTGGAATTATTGTTAAACTTTTGTGAATATATTTAGTATGATGATTTTTTCAGGAGAAAGATTGATGATGCTCATTAGATTTTAATGTTGAATAGTTTGTTTTTATGTTACAAAAAATAAATAAAATGTGTTTTTTAATTTTTATAATATTTGATAAATTTGAAAAAATAATACTTTTTTCTTATATAAATAATAGCGATAAACTATTATTAATTGAAAGGGAAAAATTCAAAGAGCCCCTGTCATTTCAAAAATATTTAGGACACCCCTTGTGAAATCTTTTTCTATATAAAATAATTTTTAAATATTATAGGTATTTTGAATAGACGTTGGTTGATCAGGAGGGATATTTCAGTCATTGTCTTTAAAAATTAGGTCAAAGTTGACCAAGGGCTGTGTGATTCATCATTTATAACAAAAGGGTGATTTTTTATATTAAATTTTTACAGGGGTTTTTTTTCATACCACATGTGTCAAAATGAATTTAACTCTTAATTAAAATAAATTAATTGTAATCATTCCTGCGAGATATCATTACAAGAATCATATTCTGATCAATAATATCAAATAAACGAAAATTAATCACCACTACTATTACAATAGAAACAAGATATTACTATTCAGTAGAAACAACACACCTACTATTTAGCAAAAACGACATCACAGGCATAAATGGTGTTCAAACTCACAACCTTTAAAATCATGAGGCCTTAATTTCACAACTAAATTAAACCTCATTGACAACAATACTGTATTTATTAATAGTAGGAGTGTGCTCATTTTTTCAGGAAATTTTGGCATTCAATTTGATTATAATTTTTTGTACTGGTTAACAAACCGAACAAAAAGGCAAACTTTAAAAAATATATAAATAAATATATGTAAATATAATAAAAATATAATTTATAAATATTAAATATCTTAATATATGTATTTATAATAAATAATAATAATTTTATAATTAATACATACTTGATTTATTATAATAATTGTTTAATTAGTGAATAATTTATAACTAATAAATTAATATTATATTATAATTTATTTTTTATTTTTTATTAATTCGATACAAAATTGAATCGAATCGAAATAAATTTAATTTTTAGGAACAAAAACGAACTTCTCATTTTGACGTTTAGTATATCATTAATTTTAACGTACCAAAGTTTCGATTAAATGAACTTTCGGTCCAATTAATCAAACGAACACCCTAATTTAATAGGACAAAAAAAATAACTCTTATGAAAACCTCTTTTTTTTGTGAAAAAAAATGATATTATATATAATTTTATTTAATTTATATTGCATAGTTAAATTTTTATAACGCAAAAAAATTATTATTATTTTGATGTATACGTAGGCATTGGCACATGCAACAAAATGAATGAAGTAATAATGAAGAGCGATAAGAATAATAAATAATAGCATGAAGTAATTATCATCGACAAATTAATAAATCATATTTAAATGGTTTGTTAATAAAATGGAGTATATTAATGAGTGGTGGATCCATTCAAAAGTTTTTGTCAAGTTGAGTAACAAATAATTTTGCAGTTTAGTAAGTAAAGAATGTGACCGATTGATGAAGTTTGTGGTTACTAACTTACCATTTAAGACCACCACACATTTGAACCGACAACAATTAACAACTAATATAAGCAAGACATGCCAAGCATGTTTATTATTAGTATATTTGTGGTCCCAAATTCCCCAATTCTCAATTAAATCTTTCCACATTATATAAATATAAGAAACGGGATCACATAATTATATACTCATATTACGATAAATTTATATTCATCCAGATAAATATTTATAAATTTAGTGGAGTTCGAATCTGTAATCTTAAATTTTTTTATAAAATTTTAATTTTAATCACTAAATTAAGATAGCGTTAGTATTTTATAGATGAATTAGTTCGATAAACATCAAAGTGCAATGCAATCATATATAATTCTATTGAGTATGATTAAATCCAATTCAAACAAAAAATTTCATAACCTACCATAATCCATCAAAATGATGTTTTTATTGCTACCCTTATTACTTAAAAAAATAATAACAAATAATATTATTTTTATGCATGTAATGTATTTATATATATATGATATAATTTGAAAAAAGAAAAATCATTATGATGAGTACGAGATCAAACACCAGAAAATAAATTATTATTGTTTATACTTTTAATAGATATGAAAAACTAAGTCCAACTATCGTTATGTGGCCGTGATCAATAATTATTTACTACGATTGTTTATTTTTAACTATGACTAAATGTTATTTTTAACTATAACAGTTAATTATGACTATTAAATTTATTTGTTTTGATTTATTCTCTTTTCAAGTTTGAACAAAAATAGAAAACTGAGTATATTGGATTACAACTTGAAAAGCTCATTTAATTATAAGTGGAAAAAAAAAAAAAAAGACGATGAAAATCGTTCCGTTATCTTTTCTTAAATTATATTTTAATATTACCATAACCGAATCCATTGTCAGACATTTCCCACATCCCATAGATAGACCACCTTACTTACTAAACTATTATTGTGGGAGATGTACGTGCAACAACTCATTATTTTAAGGCCCAAAACGGCACCGTGCTGAATCATTGGCCATTGCTTTCCGGCGCCGGCATGGAACGGAAAACAGTTTCCCTCTGAAACAGCCCAAGTAATTAATGCCTCTCAACCGTCTCTACCTCTTTCATTTATGACGGCCGTTTGTGGCAGTAATGTGAGAAATTCTTTTAATTATTAATTAAAAATAAAATTATTTTGTAATAATAATATAATTATACATATATATAGATACAGACTTCTTGTGTGTATATGCTGAGAGAGAAAGTATGATACATTTTTTTGGAGAGAGAAAGGGAGAGTTGACTAATATATATATATATATATATATATATATATATGTAAGTGGTGATAGGGGTGGCACTTTGCCTTGTCATTCTTATATTCTGGCAACACACACACACACACACACTAAACTCTGTTTCTCTCTCTAGAATCTCGAGGGGGAGGTTGTATCTATCTGTATGTATAGTTCTCCGCCTATATGTTAAGTCAAACGGCGGTGTCATTTTGCCGGCTGAGACCAAGTTCTCTCTTTTTGAAGAACATTTAAATTCTTTCCAATATTGTATCGTTTCTCAACACAACTGGAGCAGAACTAAGGTCTCACTCTCTCTCTCCCCCCCATACACACACATACATGGTGTATGCTTATGTATACTGTATTTGGTTGTTTACGAATAAAGCATTTACGTGAGTATACGTTTTTTGTTTGGATCCTTGGTTGATCTGCCGTATCTTGTGATATGCTTTCTCTATTTGCCATGGATTGCGCTGTTATGATTCATTTTTGTTTTGCCAACTTTTTTGGGATTTCTTTATTGGGCTTTGTTTGTTAATGTTGTTTCATCCTTCTGGAATGTTGCAGCGGGGAGGAAAATTTTGCAGTCTTTGTGGATTGATAAACGGAAGAGGTACAAAGAGGTAATCAGGGTGATTTACTTTACTGATATCTCGTATTAGGGATGATATATTGTGTTTTCCTTGTTCTTATTTTTAGGGGGTTTAATTTTTTCAGGAATCAGATGAAATCAGATTTATCAGTCAGGATTTCTGGATTTTTTTACACATAATTTACCCAATTCTGTTTGTAAGTGAGATTATGAAGAGATTATCAGTATTAGATTAGTAAAGATGAAGGGGGTTATTTTGGATCTCTCTCTGTGTGTGAGAGAGAGACAGAGAGAGAGTTTTTGCGTGCGTCTGTGTGATAGAGAGGTAAAAGACAAATGATTTTTGGGTTTTTGACTTTGAAGCGAGATATGTAGGTTAAAAAAAGTGTGTACATTTTAGCTGTTAAAGGTTTGTTGGGATGTTTGAAAAGTGGTGACCGTTCTTGTCTGCTTCTTTGCCTTTTCTTTTTCTTTGATAATTGTCTTCTTCTTTGCCTTTAGACAAAGGGAAGATTCTCAAGCCCAAAATCTGCTCTTTATGCTTATGGTAGTAATTAACATATTTTTCTAACCTGGAAAAGTAATCAATTTACAGAGTACATTCCCCTGATTGCTTTTTAGATTCACGAGCAAGCTTGATAATCCTTTTTCTTTGTTCGTCTGTGTTTGATACCATTGTAAATAAATGTCTTTTTCATATATCTGATGGACCAATTTGTCCATGTTAACATCCGGTTCCTGGTATCATTCTTAGAATCTTAGGTCTGAAACATTCTTGTTTCTCCTTTTGTAGCATAACAAAAGGAAAATGTGAGGTAACAGTTTTCAATGTTTTATTATTCGTCCTCAAGTTTACTGCATCTAATGAAGAACCTAAATGGAGACTTATGGGGTTGGCTGGAAGAGCAGATGACACAGAGGATTATTATTTATTTACACATGCATGTAATCTTTTCTTGATTTGACAATCTTCGTATACAGTGCAGCTTTTATTGAATGTTCATATTATGGTTGAAAAATGCTTATTGTTTAAATTACAGTTTTATATCCGTGGGAGCATTTGTCAGTTGGCACTTCAGCACTGTGAGGGTATGCTTTGATACAACTGGATTTAGCTATATGCGATGGATAATTAAAAAAATCATCTAGCCCCCAGTAGAATGATGACCATGACACGTAACGAGGGCACTAACTGCTTCTGATTTGAGGAAAAGTTGGTCATTTGCTGTATTTATTCTACAATTTATTGTTTTTTTTCCCTCTCTACAGAGTTTGAGATTTCTATTGGTTCAATCATCTAGGGTGTTAAGTAACTTGAACTATTTTATGATCTCTGGTTAGGGTGTTTGTTACTTTAGTGTGCTAGGTGTTCTTCGCTTTCGTTTACTTCATCTGAAGCTATTTTGCACAGATTTGTGGGGGTATGGCCCAATTTAACCTTTTCTTCATTCTGATGACAGATTCTTCAGTTATTGCCCACCTAGTTATGTTTGCTTCACAATTACTGAGAATTCTCCAGACCATCCCGAGTGATGTGAAGCATGAGACCAGGTAATATTCCTCTCTTTTAAGTTGACTTAAAACACCAATAGCATGTCAGCCTCTGCAGTTGTCTCAATCTTGCAAATTAAGAATTACCCTGGCAGAACATCCTATCTGGAGTCTTTTCAAAAACCTATAATATGCTGATAATAATTATTAGACAAACTGCTTGAGGAATAACTTCAGCTATAAACGCTTCCATGTCATTAATCCTTTGATTTCTTACTCTTGAATCCATTCATCTATTTCTGAAGTCTGTCTCTCCCAGATTGGAATTTGTAAGTTTTCCAACCGTGCATTGAGATTTTAATTTGATGGCAGATTGCAAGTGTTTAATTTTCTTTGATACATGTTTCCGAGTATGATTTTAAACCATCTGAACGTAATGACAGTGTCTATGACCCAGCTGAACAAGACATGACGATGAAGGAAAATCTGGACGCAACACGTTACAGTTCTAAAAGGTTTGGAAGGGATGCTGATCCCCTGGTCGTTGGAAGTAAAGAAACATACAATTTAAATGGTTCCACGGACACCAATCCTTTTGAGTTTGAGGTAAAAGATAAGGATGAGTGTTGGGACCCTAAATTTTTGGATGACTTTCCCATGGAAAATGAACATGGAACTAGGGCTTCTCAGAGAGATGATCAAAATGCACTATTGTATCATTTGACTCTGGACGAGGATGCAGATTCATCATCTTCTGATGGAAATGATAAAGACAAAGTACATAGCAGTCCAGAGCATGAATGTTCAATGACAGTTGAAGAGTTTGCGCATACCAGTGAAAATGAATCTACAGATTCTAGGTTTCCATATATTGGTGCTTCAGATTTGTACAAAGCCGATACTAACTGGAATGCTGATAAGAATGCATCAGAATATGAACGGGCCGAGGTAATCGTTTGCTACAAAGAGATCAATTATCATGTTGTAAAGGAAATATGCATAGATGAGCGGATGCCTGTGAAAGGAGATCTTGTGATTGAAAGTAATAAGGATGATAAGCCTGGACATTCTTTTCGCCAACCTCTTAATGATGATGCCCATTGCGAGACCATAGAAGGGGATGTTGATATGGAAATTTTTGAGTCAGATGGATTGGAAGCTTCATCATTGGAAAGTACTAAGGTTGTTACCACTAATGAGCATGGCAACGAAGAAGAGAGCAATGGACAATTACTTGCTCAAGAAAGGCCAAACTCACGATTTGAAAGCTTCTGGCAAGGATACTGCTGAGCATTGTGGTCTGGAGGACTCACAGTGGAAAGGTGAAACAAACTCTGATACAACTGGTGAGACAGCGACTGATGCTTCAGAAGACGACTCTTTCATAGATAGAAAACTTCCAATTCAAGAATTTGGCACACGGAGTTTCCTCAGATCTTTTCTCAACTCTTTAGATGGTGAAAGCAATAAAGTTGCACTACTGCTGGACGAGGTTTGTGTAGCTTGCTTTCAATTGGTTCATTTGCATAGCAGCAGTAGGTGTTATTCTCTGAGTTTTCTTTACTTGGTCTACTGCTTGAGTGATTATGTAAGATAGTTCCACAAAGTCATTGTCAAGACTTGACATGATCTTTGTGTAATCTTGTCGTTTAGGAAAAAAGAGCAAGCTGCAGCACAATTTAGTTTCCATGCCAAATTTCCTTATCTTTTCTCCACTGTAATATTGATAAACAATAGTGACCAATAGTGACTGGTTCCTGTCTTATTCTCGGAATTGATTTAGATTGCAATTCTGTTCAGAAGATTTCTTCCTCAAAAGCAGTTGGCAAGGCTGCACCAGCAGCAGCAGGGCCAAAGGAAGATTTGCAAGCGAGCATATTGTGCTACAATAGTGAAGTTGAAAATGGAAGCATTACTTTTAATTTCAACTCCCTGGCACCGGTGGTAGCTGGTGTTACAAATGGGACAACTGAAGTTGTCAAGGAACAGTCTTTTGATTCTGGAGACAGTCTCAACCACAAGGACGCGAATTTGGACACAAGCATGGGGAAGGTCCATGAACTATTCCCTGCCATCAAGCATGGGCTTTCCAATGATAGTTCTGCCACTAGCCACACTCACCCTGTTAGCAGCGAGGACATCAGCGACAAAGACGTACACGATCAATCCCCTGACCACAAGGAAAAAAGCTCGGATGGACTGTCTACTGATAGCCAACTTCCAATTGCCATAAATTCCATCAAAAGTGATGGTCAAGCAGCTGAGTCGCATGTTTTGGAGCACGAGCATAAGGACTTTGGTAATGGTTCAGTTGTCGGCCATGGGAAATATGAACAGGAAGAGTCGAGTTTCTCTGCGGCTGGACTTATAACTTTCTCAGGGCCAATAGTGTATTCTGGAAGCCTCTCTGTCCGCTCTGATGGTAGTGCAGCTAGTGGCAGATCTTTTGCCTTTCCAATGTAAGTTGTCTCTCAATTGCTCATTCTTTCGTTTTCTCCTTTGTTAGGACATGGAGATTTCAAAACCTTCCTTATCAATTCAAATCGCATTTCTTCTGCAGATTACAATCTGAATGGAATAGCAGTCCCGTGAGAATGGGAAAAGCAGATGGGACACATTTTCGGAAACACAAGGGTTGGAGATCAGGCATTCTTTGCTGTAGATTCTGAAGGCTTTCACTTCATACTAGGTTGTTAGTGCGCATATACAAGGTCGAAGTATAAGTTTAAAGATTGGGTATTGTAATTATACAAGTTGATGTTTCACAGGCTTGTTCTGCTATCACTTCTTAGAGTCATGCTCAGCTCTGTTCTCAACTCATGCACATCTAGTTTACTACATAATTATTCGCTAATAGAACTGTGGATTTAGATTCATTAACATTTTCCTTATCGGAGAACACTAAGGGACTTTAATAACTTACTAATGTTGTTAATGTGCAAGGAAAAAAAAAAAAACATCTTTTTGAAAGTTCCCCAACTGGGATTGAAACAACGTGGTGGTTGTACCTACTCTAGAAAGATCTTGAAAACTTTCCATGAAGATTTACTTATTTAATTTTGCAATTTATGTCATAAAAATCAGTCTCTAAATATCCTCAACTTTCGTACGTTTAAATATGTCGGCCTATAGGCTATTACATTCTATCATATATCTATTGTTCCTGCAAAAATGTCACATTCAGATTCTCTGACAATTATGCCTGATTCAGATCAAGTACAAGAATATGTTCCAGGATCTCCCAATGTCAGCTACAAGAAATACTATATATATTGGACTATATATTCTCATAGCTCACCCTACAACATACATAGGCTTTAAAAGGCAAATGACCCACTTAATTAAATTACTAATAAACAAAGAATTATAGTAAGGGTAATTGATCATATTCTTGCCAGCACCTGAATCTGGACCAAAGCATGGGATTTCAGACCAAAGTAACATTAATCAAATAGGAAGGAGAGTGGTTGTGGTCCCTACGATTGCAGCCGACAAAGAAATCAGCCCAAATGGTGTGAAGGTTCCTAAAAAGTTAACTATATAAATAAGGGTTATCTGTCTACTTGTTTTGGAACTCTGAATTTTGTGCTTTGTGTATGTCTCCAAAACCCTTCTTTTTCTTCTCACTTCTCAGTGCTATAAATTTCAACTTTCCACTAAGCAAAATCAGACATTAATTGAACATTACTAGTCTGTCTTTGTTAAGAATTAATGGAGTTGTTACATCTGTTAGCTGCATTGTCTGTAGTTGTCTCGTTTCTGTTAGCACCCTGCAGCAGCACTGCTTCTGATCAAGCAATTCGGCAGAAACCTCTCCAACAATATGGTAATAATATTACTGTTTTATCTATGTTGCAAATGTGTGATCACAAGTATGTAATAATCTTCGTTTTTCCAGGTGATTCTGCAGTTCACCAAGAACATTTCACCCTCCTGTCACTGCCGAGGAAACTCAATCTCCACGAAGAGGCAGCTGTAGGTTTTTGTTTTCTTTTATTTATCACACAATCATTACCTCAAAGACGAATTATTGATTTCGTCTTTCTCAGACATTGTCTCTGTGCTAACATCATAGTATACATCTTCGTTCTAACCACAGGTGAAGAAGAAGAGTTCTGCTGATTACAAAGATCATCTGCCGCGTAAAAATTGATGGAAACAGCCTCATCAGGTACATCAAGAAACTAATGATCATAGGGAATAAATTTGTGTCTTGCATTTGATTTTTATTACAATCTTTCGATCGTGTTAAATAATAATCTATCAATCGATTTTTCTAACAACTCTAACTGATTCTTCCGTGTGCATACGTACATTATATCTTCTGATACAATATATATTTTATGTGACATGGTGTCCAGGTAAGAAACGACAAGATGAAAAGGAAGAAAACATGAGGGTGCATGATGAGCAGGCAGCAGGAGGAGGGACTTGGAGAGAATGGGTTGAGAGCCCCAGAAGATCAGAATACTTCACTATGGATTACGCTTGGGTTCGACGGCGACGCCCCATACATAACAAGAAAATCCCATTTGTCCCATGAATCATGGCTTTCTGGTACCTTGTTATTACACCAACTCAACTAGTTTTCTAACACAAATTTTGGGGAAAGAAAACCAGAAATAGAAAAGGTAGGTTAAATATATGTATAATTAACTGATGTAGGATTAATAAGTGAATCAGTAAAATGAGGAATGTGTCTGGTTTGATAGCTTTATGTGGCCGACACTTGGCCAGCAAATTAAGAACCCTAACTTTTTGTGGCAAACTACGTTTTTTGATCTGGGGAATTTTCACTTTGTTCCATGGCCTAATTTTTTTGTTTTACTTTGGTTTCCAATGCAGTCAAACCCAAATATCAAACTAAAATGATATATATTGATGTCCCATTACAAATTTATGTGCATTGTTCGCTCTATTGACGTTATTTTTTAGGGTAAATTACATAGATACTTTTTTAGTTAGGTTTAACCAAAAAATATACAAATACTTCATATGTTTTATAAAATTACAGCTACACTCCTTGAAAGGTGTTAGTGTGAAGTGTTTTTATAAGCTTTTTGTCCCTAGATATGGATGTGTACTTATAGTTACAACTATAACCTCAGTGGGTTTAGTTATAATTTTACAAAATACAGGAAGTGTTTATGTCTTGGCCATACTTCAGGAGGTGTTAATGTAATTTTCTTATTTTCTAACATAAATATACTAATATATTAATTCAAAGCTCCTAATAAATTAAAATTTCGAACCACAGTAATCAAATTCAATTTTTTCCGAAGTAAATTAGGAGTGTAGTTAGGTTTGGTGGGGTTAATTGACCATTAGTAAGCGATGAAATTAAGTGAGTTTGCATTAATTAATTCCATGAAAACGGTGATTATATAATTATATTAATATCACTAAATTGATAAATATTTAAATAATAATTTCACGTCAAGCAAGATGCAATACCAAATACCTATTACAAAAATAATAAATTTATATTAAAAAAATACTCACACATTTAATGAAACTCCAAACGAACTTGCCAACATAGTAATTCTCACATGCCCTACATTTGGCGCATGAATGTACCACATTGGTACAGCTGCTGCTGCCTCTTCGAGGTTTGAGTGAACATTTTGAGCGATGAAATTTTGAGATGATTGATGCAAGCAGAGGCAGTCAGAGCAGCCCGACCAAAAAGATTGCCTTAATTCACGCTAATTCTAAATATTATATTGTACTAATCTCCACCCCAACATTTCTACCTATTATTATTGCAAAACAGTGTCTCTCTGGATATTGAATCAAACACAAGACTTGGTTTATTGTAACAAAAAATATATTTATATTTAATTAATTAATAATGTCCGAAAAAGCAATCAGAAAAATGAGAGAGAATAGCATAAAAATATCAGCTAACAGAAACTATGATGCCAGATTTTACGAGCAGCCATCGAACATTCTGCATATGTCCATCAAGCAGACTGTCGAAGGATGATGTTATATATGTATGAACAAAAATTGACAGCAAGTAGCGTACCAAGAACCGAACTTCTCAAGAAATATAGCAATATACAAGCGATTATTAACTAGGTGAAAATGAACCTTCCTAGTATTTGTCAAGTCTTCAGCCTCTTCCGAGCTGGATCTAAGTCGTCACTGTTGCTCGGATCTTGAAAGGGGCCAACAGGTTGGTTTCCAGACGACATGGGAATGTCGCGGTCCTAGGAGTTAATACAAAATGCTTGTAAGAGAAATAGGAACATAGTAGTTCATTGTATCTTACGCTGAGGAAATATCAAATATTGTAGTAACAATGCTACATACCTTGGCAATTGATATGCCGGGAGTTGCTCCTCTATTTGCTCGTTTTCCAAGATTGATCTGGACGGAAATGGTGGCTTGAGACAGATCCACGCCAGTGCTCTGAAGAGCTTGTGTCAACGAATTCATTAACCTGATCGTAATTGAATATGTGTCATTAGCTAAATATATAATAATCATGAGTTCTTTGAAGATATTACGGAAGCAAGCATTATTTCAGCTACCAAAAGAGCTGGTCTTGGGTGATGTAATAAAAGTCAGCAGGCAATCCAAGTTAAAACAGGGAATGAATTGTTAGAGAAACTAAGAAGAGAGGAAACAATCAAAGATATCTGCCCTACTTTCTCTACCACTCTCCGACGTAACCAGAAAGTTAAACCTCATATGACCTTATACGGTTTCGTTTCAGTTTATATATTGAACTTACAGTAATCATAAAACTTGAATTTGCGGAAAGTTCTATGTGTTTTCTGCCGGTACTTATGCCCTTGAAGGACCAGAACTAGTCAACTAAAGATGAAACGAACTTCTTGTCAAATCAAGGGAGAAAACAATCATTGCTTACCCATACTAGTTTATCAATTTAAGCAGAAGAAAGAAGAAACTCAAGCACAGCTTAAAGAACAGGAAAGTTGTGGGCTAAAGTTAAACAATTATTTCCCAAATGTCAAAAGGAAACCTTGAACGCAAGATAGATATAAGAAACAGATGGCCAATGAGATATAATGTGATTATGAGCAACAACTCACCCTTCGGAGTAAACACTAGAGATGCTGATTGTTCCTCCCTCAATACTTAGCTCGTCCTGGCAGTTCAGGGCATGAGCAGTAGTAGGATATTCAGTCGACTGTGCATCTGAAGTGGGTGGCCTGGATAACGAGTGTGAAAATGCACCGTCATTCGCGATGGAAACTGGCAAGCTTGTCGGTAGAGGCATGGACAAGCCCATTGCTTTGTTTGGAAGCTCAGCTTGAGGATCAATTGATCTACAAGAAGCATCCCTAACAGGATCAGACTCGATAAGATTCTGTTGGCCCAGTTGTTGCATGGCTGCAGGGGCTGCAACATTATTTTCATTGAACCTGCCAGGAAATGTTGAACCAGGATCAGAACCATCCTTTGTGGGTTGAGGCTGACCAGCAAAGCTCTGAACGCGCCAATGACTGTTCCTCTGATATTCAAAGAAAGAAGAAAAGAAAAGAGAGAGGACATTAAGCAAATTTAGATTAAAAAAGTTTAAGCCACAAACTAAGAGAACTCTGTAGTTCAGTACTCTTTCCCATATTTTTCCTATAAGATGAATCCCATTGTTAGGTAGAAAACATAATTTCTTTAATTTGCTTCCATGACATGACAGATATTTCAAATGTCTATATACAATATGTAGAGGACAGCATGGAGGCAAAGACCAACTCTGTCATTTCAGAGGTTGAAATTAAAAACCAACAGTGAGAACCAACTATATACAAGAAAGAAGAGCAAATGAAAGTTCGAACCGGGAATAACTTCCTAGAGGAATATACAGAATAAGATAAGATTATCGACAGAGTTTTGTTCAAATGAGTACAAGAACTAGGATAATGAGAAGCTGTTTGTGTTTATGGCTTTCGGGAAAGACAAGGTCAGCGCAGTACTTGAATCTTCTTGCAGAAATACTTGTTCTACATGCATACACGCACCAGAGTAACACAGTCAAATGACATTGTTAAGTTAAAGTCAAAATGAAGTATTTAGATTTGATAAAGGACAAGTGATAACTTTAATATCCTCCATATTAATTTGAGGGTTGGTCTTCCCTTAATTTAAAAACCTGAGAAAGTTAATACATGAAATCTAACTTAAGTATCACCAGAAGCAAAATCCACCAAATTTTTATCCACATAAACCAACTAATTAACGCACTCCAAGACTGAGATGAATTACCCTTCAGAAACGCCAAGGGGTCTCAAAGCAAATGGCTCAAATTTGCACTTTAGCTATCGTTTCATCTACAGTTCTATAGCACTATAGGTAAAACAATTATAAGCATTCAAGAATCAAGAAAGCAAACTATATATACTTTTTAGTTATGAATCAAGATTTTACCCATGGCATCAGTTTTGTGGGCTCTGAACTCCATGGTGGATATGACCCTTCATACTTTTGTACCTTTTCCTGTAGAAATTGTACGTACTGAATAACCTGCATTGAGAAAAAATAATTAGCTAAAAAGGTTTAAAGCAGAAACGTCAAGTAACGACACATATTGTGTATTCTACATACAACGAAATACCTCCAATAAAGATCATTAAATAAAAACAGAGAACAATACCTCTAATAAAAATGATGCAGTATCTCGCTTCTGATCACTGCGAGGTATCAGTTCTCTTAATATTTGAAATCTGAGTACAAAAGAAACTCCGTAAGTTACAGAGAGACGCTCCCATGGATAATACACAATAACAACAAAAAACCAGTAAAACTTGTAATCATAACCAATCTTGTATATTTCATAGCCATATTATGCAACAAGCATCCAGTTATTCATTTCACGTAAAAGTGCTTGTTGGTTTCCTTGTACATAGTTCAAACAGCCCTCAAACTCCACAAGATTATCAAGCTTGCTCAATGCAACCCCAATTCACAGTAAAACTGAAAACATAACGAGACTTCATCATTGAAATCGGCTTTGCTTCATCTAATCCTAACAGTTGAATGACTCAACAATTTCCTTAATTCCAGGAAGTACTTGAATTTCTTACTGCCAATCATGGCATACTTCCGCAATCAATATAGGTAGTACTCCACAGATAGTATTAACTAAAAAACCAGATAAATTTCCTATAAAATGGGGATGAGTACATCCATACATATCAATAAGTAGATGATCGTGTATAAAAAATACTGTAGTAAAAAAGTCACTACATTTCACATACACTCACATTTTTACATAATCAAATACTCCATAATATTAGCACCGCCAAATGCTCACAACAACTCTTACAATTTTGCTTCAACTTAATTGAAATTTTCACCTCTCATTTATCTTGCTCCTTCGGCGCTGCTCCGTGACCGAATGCTTTGACCTCATAGCATTAGCTTTGTCACTGTTCTTCCCATCTTCTCCACAAAATTCACACCAAACAGTTATAAGGATTTCAATCATTCCAATACATAACATCCCACTCAAATGAGAAAAACCAAGAACCACTCATTCCCCCCACCCCCCCCACCCCACCCAAACAACAACAAACAAATATTGGAGCAGGGAAGGAAATCAAGATTAGGAGTATGCATAAGCTTACCTTTGGTATTATTATTGGACGGTGTGGCATGATTCTTGGTACCAAATTCTTCATCCTCCTCTTCTTCCTCTTCTTGATGGCTCTTTCCAGATTTCATTTTTCTTCTATTTTCAAGATTCAATATTTTTCACCGCAAATCAAATATCTGAACAGACCCACAAAATTTCACGCCAAAAACAAGCCTGAAATCGTTTCATCAAGAAGCGATCTAACAAATACTCAATTAAGAAAAAAGGATTGCAAGAAAGAAGGAAGAAATTATCTTGAAAAGATTACAGGGTTCTTTTTTCTGGATGAGACTCGAATTCTTTTTGGGAACTTCAGATTATTGGGTGCCAACCAACAGCAAATCGCAGTACCTGCTGCTACACCAGCTTTATGGTTTGGCGATGGCCCTGACCTGACGATGATGATGATGATGAGCTGGTGTTTATTATTTTTCCCTCTTCATTAATTATTTAATTTATTAATACACACTTAGTTTATATATTTTCTTTTTACTTCTTTCACTTGCAAATATTACATGGGTTCATTACTTTTTTTTCTGAATAAATTAATTATAATTACATCATAAATTTTTAATTATCGACAATCAAATATACGATCAATTATTAATATTAAATATATATAATTAATAAATAATTATTATTAAAATAAATAAATTAATATTCATATATTAGTAGAACTCGATTCTTGATTATGCCACATCAGCCTCATTAATCAAATTAAGCTTGATTGATTTTACGGTACAAAATGTAGTTGTGTGAATCATGTGATGTAATTCATGTAAAAGTGAATGAACGAAAAGAGGGTGTCACGGGATGTACTTTCCTCAACACCTCTGTCTTATTTAGTTTTATTATGTCTATATTTTGTTTGTATATTTTACATTTTTCCATTATTGTTTTACTTCTTAGAATTGTACGATGTTTTTCTAAATACATTCTATAAAATACATAATAACGATTACATTTATTTATATTATATTGAATATAAATTACAATACATCACATCATGTATTACTTTAAGTTATTGTCAACGTTGTTTAGGAACTCTATTAACATGTGGGATATTAGTCTAATTTAATATAAAATATTGTTTTATTTTAATAATAGTTGTTAGTTAGATGTAATTATATAATATCGACGATCAATATATAAATTTTAAGGATAATTATATTCTTCTCCTCTTAAAGTTTGGTGTAATTACACATAAATATCTGTGATTTGAAAATTTACATATAACACCCTGATGTTTAATTCTATATAGTAAATAAGTTCATCTATTAGTGAAAATTCATAAACTTTATTGATATTAACAAAAAAAGAAAAAGAAGAAAACGTGTATATTAATTCATATTTGACTTATTATTAATTTATTGCAGGTCAAATATTTTTTCATGGCCAAATTACCCTCATATGTCTTTACGTTTTAATGCATGTTATGAGATATATCTTCTTCGTTATAAAAGGTAGTTTAGTTCAAAATAAATTATTTGACCTGCGATAAGTTAGTAATCAGTCAATTAAAGGTAAATCTTAATTTCATTCAATTTTTTGTTAATATCAGCAAATTCAGTGCATTTTGATTAACGGATGGTTTTATTTGTTTTATAGAAGCAAATCTGAGGGATGCTAAATATAATTTTTCAAACCACATAATATATATATATATATATATATATATATATATTACGCCAAATTTCATAACAGGGGATTATAATTATCCTTATGCTTGATAGATATAAATAATTGATATAGATAATTATAACAAGTTTTTTAAAATATATATATATATATATATAAAGTTATCAACTTAATCGGTGGGGTAAAGGAATTCATGTAAGGGAAATAAGTTGGAAGTTCATAAAGTTGCTGACAGGGACAGAGTCCAAACCTACTAATGTACCATCTACCAAGGGCGGGGTACAATAATTGTAAGTTCACAATCTGTGAAGAAATACTTATAATTAATTGAACAATTCCTTTTTCTTTTCTACCAAAAATGAATTAATTTTGTGAGAATGATGATGACCCGGATTAATTAGTTAGTTATCAATTTCTCTTCTCTTTTTAATGATTCTTAGGTCAAAGTTTTGTCGAGAAATACACTCCAACGATCAAATAAGTAGATATATTGCACTTTATGCGCAGTACAAATTTACTTTGATGTTTTGGTGCATTCGTGCTGGATAGGCCAATCGATATTAAATATTTACAAGTAATCAATAATTATTACAAAAGCAATAACAATTTAGTTATTATTAAGATAAAATGATATCAGCATATTAGTGGGATTTGAATAAATAATTTTATAGTTATGAAACTTCAACTCTTCTGATTAAAATATGTATTAACATTGTGGAGGCCCACTTAAGAGTAAATGTTGTAAGCCCTTTTGGGTTGGAGAATATTGGGCTCATACCCAAATCTATGTCCTCGAGAAGAGCCTTGTGTGCTTCAATGCTTGTACCATGGCATATTGAGCTTGTCTTAAATGGGCTTTTTCTAATGTTTTATTACATGGATGATCAGACGATTTCATTTATTTTTCACAAAATTTTCTGTACATATGAGTGTAGAAAAAAAAATATATATACCATTGATGTAGGCAGACATCCTATATTAATTGTAATAAAGGTGTTTAATAATTTATAAGTCCAAAAACATCAGCCAGACATCTCTTCGACAGTACCGTGAGGCTTATATAAAATCAAAACGGACAAAACGGGACACCAATTAAGATACAAGTTGAAACAATTTGTGTTGATCTGAATGTATGAAGCAAGGGGCAAGTAACAAGTGAAAAAATGGCCATTGAAGAGCTCTATGGCCAGTTCAGAAAAGAAAAGGAAACGAAAAAGACTCTCTTGGCCCCAAACTGAGCTAGCAGACAACCAATCAGCCAGTAACTGACACCACTGTCCTAACAAGCTTTACAGCAAATCCAATTTAGGAAAAATTTAACTGAAAAAAAGTTCCACCATACCAAATATTAAGTTATATCCTTTTATCGTTTAATTAAATTATATAACGCACTAACTATGGAACTAATTTGAGGTTAATCAAAATTGATTTGAACTAATTAATTATTTTTACTTACATAATCATGTAATATAAATATTTTTTATTGCGGTACTGTTTCACTCGTTTCAACGTGTCAAAATAATTTGGAGCTGCCCTCAACCTAAAACACCAATAGGAGTTGAGTTGTGAGGTAGCTTCTCACTTATTGGCCGCAGTGCCAGTAATTGCTATTGGCCCATCTACTGGTACGAGGAAAGCATTTGTATTAGTCCTCCTAGCTTAGCCAGTCAGTGGTTTATGTCCGAGACAAGACGGATACATGGTTTAAAGAAAATGATGAATTAATTGATTTAATTCGTTTAAATATAATATTTTAAAAAAATTAAAAGGGATCTATCCTCTGTATAGTAATCTTTTCAATATAAAAGCTTGTTTTTCGCTTTGATGTAATTTTACGGTCAGATGAGTATTAGAAAGTGTTTGCAAACATTGCAAATAATTTGAAATGGTGTTTTTGTTTTTTTATAGTTTTGTGTTTCAATTATTTAATTCAAATTGATTTAAGTTATAAACAACTCCCCACGAACTTCTGCATCTTATTCGTAAAATTATAAAAATTAAGGTGTTTTCTCCAAATATTCATATACTCTCAATTTTTTTTACTTACGTAATTTTTCTAACAATTTATTCCCACTTGTTAGATATGGCTCATATACTAGAAAATGACAGGTGCTGGAGTGAGCGAATGGAGCGCAATTTAGGTCACATTTACTGTTGTACAATACATGGGCAAACTGGTAATTGTTCTATAAGTTAGGTTACCTATATATATGATGTATTTATAACCCAGTAAATGTGATGAGAAGGATTTTTCTCTGAGAAATACAATTATAACAACCGCACTGTTCCTGATGACGTAGGCACATTGTCGAACCTCATTAAATTTTTGTGTTCCTTTCTTCTTATGTTCAATAGCGTTAATTTCTCAACACCACCATAAAAGTCTAATATTTTATTCTAGTGAAAGTTTTGAGGCATCAAGATTATACAATAATGTACGGTTATTATTAATTAATTACAACTTACTGTTAGTTATTAAACATTAATTGACAAATGTTATATAATTACCAATACTCCATATTCATATATAATATAAATAATAATAGTAATAATTTATAACAATTATAAATGGGTTCAAATCAAAATGCCCCCCTTACAGAAAATAATGGTTTAGGTAGGTACACAATTAATCATAATAATTAAAAGAAAAACCGGGGGGCTGTTAAGGAATCACACATACACACACAGACATAGGTGCAGTAGTGTTGATCTCATATTGGTCATTACACTTACGCCCATACCCTGTCCATGCCTACATACATCCTCAACTGCTACAACTTTTTCAGGCAGAACATGTAATGAGTTGAGTTACTTTCATAATTAATTAGCATTGAGCTGTCACCAAATAAAATTAATTTAAAATTAAATTCAGGTACTGGGATCTCAAAATATCTCTATCCTGCACCTAACCACAATTCACCACTTGGCCTCTACCCTAAGCCACATACCATTATGTTAATAAAAATAAAAAGAATAATTACATTTAGACCTCTTTATATTTTTGAAAGAATATAAATGATAATTTAACTCCAAAATGAATAAGATAATGGAAGGGAGGGGACAGACATGAAGGAATGATGGTAAGTAGTAAGAAGAAAACAAAATTCATTACTTCGAGAGAACTCAAACTCCATCAGCTACGTGCGTGCCTGAACCACAACGACAACGACAACGACAACGACAACGACAAAACCCTAAATGCAACCATTAATTAATTCATTAATCAATATATTAATTACTAGTTTAATTAGATATAATTAACATTGACGTCGACTGCTCTTCTCCAATCTTGATTATGAGAAGTTTGATTATCATCGATGCTGATCTTTTGTTTATCTAATATATGGAAACTTTAATTTGAGTTAGGTACCATTAAAATTAAAAATAACTATACAATGAGAAATTCTTGATGGAATGACACTTGGTCAAACTTGAACCAATTACATAATAAATGCAATACACTTGTCATGCAATTGGTCATTGGTGTACAGTTTAGAAAAAGTGACCAATTACAAAATAAGAGTAATACACTTACTTTGTAATTGGATTGATTCGACAAAACCAAAGCAAAAATTTTCCCTATACAACAAGCAAATTATCTATACTTTGTTACTAACAGTGAGAGTTTTTATTTGTGTCTCACCTTCTTTGATCTGACATTGTGTATTTTTTAAATTTATTTAATAAATTAATTTATTTATCTAACTTTTCGCTCTCCCACTCTCTGTTGGTATTTTTTCTCTCTCTAAAATTATATCATTATCTATTTTTTTATTAATACGTCACTCAACTAATAGATAATACGTCTAATAACAATAACAAATTATATAGATTCAATCAATATATATAACTAAAAATAATAATAAATTACTATAACTCACTTAAAGTAAAAATAAATACCCACACATTCGATAAAACTCAAACTCATAATTTCAAACTTATTCACGAGATATAAACTGTAGCAATAAGTGCAAGGCTAATGTCATATCATTTTCTTATCTTTATCCTAATCAATTAAATATATAGAATAATATTGTAAGAATTTCAAATAATTGCATGATCAAGTATTGGAAAAACTTCAAAAAGAGTATATTTTTTGGTTATTTTTAATTAAAAAATAAGTGTATTAAATATCCAACAATAGTTTGAATTTGATTCTCTTTTTGTAGGATAGGATTCGCAATTTAGCACACAGAAATTGGAAGGTTAAGAGAGCTGCAGGAAAACCCACGTGCCTGACCACCGCCCACCGGAGAAAACATCTATCATACATATATATATATATATATATAATGAACAATCATTCCGTTTCAAAAGTATATATTACCAAATATAGATATTATACAAGGTTCTCGCCCACTGGAAACCTGGTGCAGCGGGGTGGGATTCTTGCAGGGGAGACGAACCGGACACTGGCGTGGCCGGACAGGATTGGACCACCTTTTGTCCTTTTCTTGCAGTCTTGTCTTAAGGTACAGTGAACCCCGTCCGACTCAATGGGGGTGGTCAGTGTATGGGGTATGCGTGGGGGTTGCCACTTGCCATAGTCATGCTCCGCACGTGCAATGTTGCATGGCCCCCCCTAGGGCTAAGGGGTTGATAAAGATAAACCCTAGAATCATTATAATGTGGAATATTTATGTGTCTTTTTACGTGTTAAAAGAAAAGGTAATAAAGTGTATGTGATAGTGTTGGTAGAAGAATGACAAGATAGGTAGTGATTTCTACCACGTTTTTATATGCTTTTGAATTATTAGCCAGCACTGAGGAAATCTTCTGATCCTCATTATGATGCATATATATGTAAGATTTGAGAAACGTTTCTATCCTAATAATTCAGTTTACAGTTTATATGTGTGGTATGCAATTCGATCGGTATTTTATTGTGATAAAATTTTATTCATTCTAATTTTATAAAGTATCGTAATTTTGTTTTGAAAATAAACTTTATAATAAAATGATATTTAACCAATCCAGTCCTAATGCATTATATAGTTCGTTTTTACTTCAATTTGCATGATTTTTGTTCTATCGAGGCACCTCGATTTCTAGGGGGGGAGATTTGAAGTTTATAAAGCACTCAAACTCTAATTCGAATCCATATGAGATGCTTGCGTCTTGTATTATATAGTAAAAGTTGTCTTATTACGGTGAATTTTGAAGAAATTATAAATTGTTGTTTTAAATATGGGATGGAAAACCAAAGTCAGAAAAATTCCATTTTAAGAATAAAAAAATAATTATATATATACACTCACTATAAAAAATATAACATTTAATCATGGCTAATTGCCATGGTTAATAACAAAATAGTCATGCAATGATTGTTGGCCATGGTATCTACGAGAGTGGTTAAAACATTACCAAAGCAAATACTTTTACTATAGAATTAGCCATACAAATAATTTTTTTTGTGGTAAACAACTAATGTTTTTGCATCGATTTTATTTAATCGTTATTACGATTTTTAGTTCGTACTTATTTTAAATTGTAGCCAATAATCATTTTTTTTTCTAGTGATTGTGCGTACTCAATTTCTAAATGAAAAAATAATAAATAAAAAAGAAGACAAAAAAAGGGACCAAAATCGAGGCCGTGCAACAATCAAGATAACATAGACAGACAACATAAAATAAATTAAAGGTGGTATGTTTTTAAATTATTATTAATAACAATTTTGTTTTGTGGACGTGGGGTTGCACTAGTCACCATCGGCTCATGATCATATTCCTGCAATATATATATTTATCACCGGATAAATATCATCAAATTAATTAACCAGACAGTAATATTATATATTGGCCGGCACGTTAATTAATATATATATTATTATAACTCTTACGATCAACATTAAATATTATCAGAATATCATTTGAGGATAATGAAGTAGCAGAAAACCACGACTCTGCTGAAACCAATGTTTCTATACCCGCAGGGTTTGTTGTATACACTCGCCACCACAACATCAATAATATATATCGGGTAATTTATACTTTAGGTAAAATTATATTTTTCCATTTGAATTATGTTTGTTTTGATATTTTGGCATTTATTTTTTTTTTTATGTTGATTTACCATCTTAACTTTGAAAAATTTGCACTTTACCGGTTATGATGGTTTTTTTTGCGGAAAAACATTACATGCTGTGCATATGTAAAAAATATCACATCACATAACTCTTAAATACCACACGTGCACTGCATGTGATTTTTTTTGTTTTTTTTTGACAAAAAACTTGGTGAAAAAATAGTTATAAATAGCAAAGTGTAAAATTTCGTAAAGTTGATATGGTAAGTTGCCACAAAAAAAAAAAAAAAAAATTACATGCCAAAGTGTAAAAATAATCATAATTCGGATGGTAAAATGTAATTAACTATTATATTGTATCTTTCAAACTATGTTCGTTTATACACTTTGCCATTAAAACTTTTTGTGTCAACTTACCATTTCAACTTTATGAAATTTGAACTTTGCCATATATGATCATCTTTTTGGTTGATTTCCTGCTGGAAAAGTAGCATATGTTGTGCATGTATAGAAAATATCGCATCACGTACCTAACCTCTTAATTCAAATATCATATGTTCATTGCATGTGGTGGTTTTTGACAAAAGACTTGGTTAAAAGACAGTTATAAATGACAAAGTACAAAATTTCATAAATCGAGATGGTAAGTTGACAAAAAAAAAAAAAAAAAAATAGATGTTAAAGTGTTAAAATGATTATAATTTAGATGGAAAAATATAATTAAATATTTACTGCTTTGCTTACAGTAATAAAATCATAGTGAAAAAATGCAAGTTCGTATTCAATTACTAGAAGAAATATAGCATTTAACTACTATAGTCAATTCTCAAAGTTAAAATAAAAATAAAAATAGTCGTAGTAATAAATTATGGATCATGGCCATTCAATGATTATCGACTGTATTTTTTTTTTTTTTTTTTGTGAGTGGCTAAAATATTTGCAACAGCTTAATGTTATGGTGAATTATTTGCCATGGATAAGAGCCAAGGAAAATATTTTTGCCATACTAATAAAGTAAGTTTTTGTATTGATTTTATTTAACCATAGTTAATAAAAATATTTACCATATTTTTTAGTCCATAGCAATTAAAATATAGGCAATAGTAACTATTTTATTGTGAATAATGTATTTCGCGATAGTTTTTGAAAACAATAACTGATATAGAAGTAATCTTATAAAAGTCGTGTTTAGACTTTAACAAGCTCCGTAATTATGTTATCAATTTAGGGTTTTTACAACTTTGCTGGTACCTACACAACCCTAATATATAAGTATATAGAACCATTGTGACGGTTGGATCATATTGACGTCTATGGTTCATATAAAATTATGTAATGGAGGGAAACCAAATCTTCACAAACCAAATCACAAATAAAATAGTCGAACAGAAAAACGATCATACATCACATCTTCGTCACTAAATAATTAAATTATATGGGGACATCATTTTCTATATGAAATTTCAATTTATTTATTTTTTGATTAGATTTATGACAGGGACAAGCTTATCTGAAGAACATCATCAATTATGTAATGTAGGATTAGGACGAAAAAGTCAAGGTTAATTTGGAGGCGAAATCATGTAGTTCTGTACTTAGTCAAGAAGTGATGGTGGATCGTGGTTCCCATAACATTTGACGAAGCTCTCTCTTGATGAAAATTACAGTGCAGCAGGTGGCATTGTTGCTTGACTTGCTACGTCCATCTCCGTCGTGCTGGACTGGTAATAAGGTGTGGGCGTACTACCTCTATAGCTATATGTCTATGGAAATTAATGTTCGTGTAAGAATAATTGAATTCTATGAGCGCTGCCAAGGTTCCCTAGTTTATTTGGACATTCGAGGGTTTTTCAAAAGATTTGCTTTATCAATGGTTTAGATAGGGGTAATTTGCTTTATTTTTCAAAACACAGGGAATAATTTGTTATTTTACTTTTCACATGTGGTGTTTACTTAATTTTCATATCACATAGAGGTAAATTATATTTTTTCCTATGCAATAAAAAATAAAAATTACGGTGAGTACAAATTGATATTGGCTACGCAATAATTGTTGTCCGTTATTTTTACAATTGAGGTCAAAATAGTAGTTATTGCTAAACATTATAGTAAATATTAATTATTCACCGTCAAAACTTAGATTTTAATTGTTGCATATCTGTTTTTACTGTGGTAGATTTTATTAATTTATCGTGATTTTTAAACCGTAGTATTTTATAATATAGGAAAAACAATTTTTTGGTAGTATTTTTTAAATTTATAAAATGTTAAATGTTATTGTAAAGAAATAAATTTTGAAATGTTAAAAAAAAATATGATTGTAGAGCTTGTAACAAGTTAATAACAATAATTTTGTAATTAATAGGACCGAAACGAATGAGTGGCTAAGATATTATAATAAGTTAGAAACTGCTTACCTTTCCTTAAGTAGCTTTTAGACTCATAATACATTATTTTTAAATTTTATAATGGTACATTTGCAGTGATAAATTTAAAATTGGAATTTCATATCAACAACAACAACAACAACAACAACAACAACAACAACAATAACAACAACAACAACAACAATAATAATAATAATAATAATAATAATAATAATAATAATAATAATAATAATAATAATAATAATAATAATAAAATCCTTTGCATTTGTTTGGTTCAAACGATTTGAAATCCTTCAAATTATTTCAAATTTATTTTTGAACTATCTTTCATTAATTAAATATTGATGGATTTCAAATTATTTTCTCAAAATCTTATATGAAATCTAGATTCATCAATTCAGATATAACCTCATGTGGAAATAATCTTATAAAGGTCTTAGATAACCTTCTCGACAATATTTTAGATCTCTACAGAAGCTCTGAAAGCTAATGTTGAATCAAAGTCTCTATGATTAGACCTTTAAGGTCCATAAAAACTATGTATGAACCCATACTAATCATAAAATTATCTGACATCAACGGGACATGTGAAATTGACAATTAGGCATTTTCTTTATAAGTATCAACTCTCCAGCTACCAGGTATAAAAATTTGCTACCCATCTTATTTTGTATACTTTTTGGTATCCTATTCCGATCACAAACTTTAGCATCAAAGGGCCGTTACCAGAACCATCCTAATGGGTACCTAATCATCTGTCTGTTTTGTTGGTATACAATTTGATTTTGAAAAACACTCATTGCTTTTGGAGTAGCAATTACCTATAAACTCACTAAAAAATACATTGTTCTATTTCTTTTATATATATATATATATATATATATATATATATATATGTATATATATATGTATATATATGTTGTTCTATTTATTGGAGTCACATAACCTATGAGATCTTTTTCTCAAAAAAAAACTTATTAAACACTTTATAACATCTTATAAAATATTTATATAGTGTTTGGATTGATTCAGATCGAAGGATTTTAAATTTATGGTAACAAATTCATCAAACTTGTCTGGATAAATTCATGTCTTAGAAGATTTCGAAACCTTGGACTTAATTTCATTTTGAACTATATTTTGTGGTAGTGTGATGAATTTCAAATCCAGTTAATATGAGTCATTTAAAATATTTACTTCAAATATATCCTCCCATCAAATTCGAATTCTTTCATCTAAATACAAACCTTAGACTACACTTGAATTGACGGGTTTGAAACAACATCTTAAATTATATTTGACTACTATTTTAAAATCACTATAAGTTCCTCCAATTTAATAATAATAATTCCAAAACTATCATCCCTGATGTCTTATAAACTCTATGACCTTATTTCATTCAAACACTTTAAAAGCTTATTTTTAAAATAAAATTTTAAAATATTTATAGAATGTATGAGTTTATATAATGTTTTAAATAAATTCAGCCCAAACACTCCTATAAGTTTGTAAGCATTTCAAAAAAGTCTTTAAAAATGTCTGAAAGTTTATAATATATGGTATGATTTTTAATAATTTTTTTTATTAAAAAAACTAAATGCATATGTAATTATCATTTCTTTCTTATATATAAAAAAAAATCTTATTCAAACACATTAATTACCAATTTTATTCTTTTTCCTTTATTTTTTCCCAACTCCAAGTGTATTATTTTTAATATATATATTCCAATAATTAAGATGCATAAGATCATGTTCCTAAAGAATCCCTGAAATTATTGAACTTCCACTTCTACCATTGGACATCATATGCTTTTGATCTGTTCTTCATATATTTATCAATGTACTTTATTGGCATTGTAATTATCACACATAGACAAAGTCTTACAACCTAATTTTTTATTCTACTTATAATAAGTTGATATGATCATCCAAAGATATCTTTGACCAATTAGTTTAGGCAAAATGACTACTTTACCCATCTTACCTGTGATCAAAGCATAGTTCCCTTGAGGGATGTGCATGTCATTTTACCCCCACCATTGGCAATAAAAGAGTCACCTAACCCCAAAAAAAAAATTAATCCACTGTCACTAAAGTTTAATTTAATATTATTATCATGATAATGACATTTAATTAAAGTAAGTTATGTGAGGAAGTAATTATTTTTATGTACCCACCATCAAGGCGTATCTGTATATATTTAAATAGTAAAAAAGTAAATCGATATCTGAAAATTGTGCTTTTATGAAAAGCTCTAATGTTGACATATCTGGTAATTGTGTTATATTTTTTATGTTTTACTTAATATATATACTTTATGTATATATAATGTTTCTCAATATGTAAAGGGTAGATTATATTTTGATTATCTAAACTACATATAGTATTTTTTTTAAAAATTTTTGTGTACTTTACTATATATATTATTTGTTTCACTTTATCGTTCAAAATACACGTACGAATTTAATGCTTACCCATTTTAGGCCATTTTTTAGTGAATACACTATAAAAAAATATAATATTTAACTATGATTAATAACAAAAAACTCGTAGCAAATAGTCATTAATTACGGTCATGCAACGGTTGTTGGCCGTGGTATCTGAGAGGGTGGCTAAAACATTTGTCATGGCTAAAAACCATGCCAAATGTTTTTACCATGCTTCTTAGCCATGACAAATAACTTTTTTGTTGTGAAAAACCTATATTTTTGCATCGATTTTACTTAACCGTGGTCAATAAAAAATATTTATCAAGATTTTTAGTCAATAACTATTTAAATTATAACCAATAGTCATTTTCTTTTTCTACTGAAAATTCAATTAGAGTGGTCAGATATCGTGCACATGTTAAATTTAAGGACAAAGATGTCACGTGCATTACGTTTTTGCTATTTTAAAATGACAATTTTGTTCTTTGCACACTGTTTAATAGAAATTTTCATCAAAAAGTGGTCTAAAATGGGTAAGGGTTGCATTTGTATACGATATTATTTTTATAAGTAATGGAAATTCAAGTTATTTTCTAGGGTCTACTAATCCTGTTTTATTGTGAATTAAGAATCGTGGGAACAAGTCAGATCCCTCCTCCATTGTCAAGTCTTGATCAAGAACTCTCGGGTCCAAAGTCCAAATGGCCCTTGACCAATAGAATTCGTTTTTTTCTTTCTTGAGATAATCAGACACATCGGCCCCACCCCACCAAAAGTTTCATCCTATACCATCGTGCGGGTCCCACTACAACAATCCACAAGATCCACATACTCCCCCTTGCACTCGCGATGCACCCAGTCAAAACCTCGTACATTAACCCATATTGTCCTTATTATTTCTTTTTACAAAAATAAAATTTAAATGATTTTGGCTTCAGTTACCGTTATAAAAAGACAAACTCCAAAAATAATAAATAACTCAAAATAATATTCACAAATTATTTATCAACTGATATATCTTGATACAAGCACTCTTAGTACAATGTACGTTAAATTTCAAAACAGCAAATATTTACTATATCGAGCGTAGCATAAAATTATTCGCATGCACATCACGTTAATAACTATGTATTCATTTGTTCCTAATTTCCTAATTGTATCTCAAGTCCCATAGATGTTACACGTGATGCATAATACATTAAATAGATGACTAATTGGTATATGTATTATTTTTTATAATTAGAAAAAATATTTTTAAATTGGGATAACTACTATATATAATTCTTTGATACATGATCTGTTTATATAAATTATTAATATTTTTTAAAATATTACACAATATTATTTATACAGATTATCCTTATCTAAAAAAATTACACGAACTCTAAAAAATGGCAAAAATATTACACAAATGACGGCAATATGTTTTTTGTAATCTTATAAAATAAAAATAATTTATATAAATATAATTATCCGACAAGGGCAAGGATGTACAATGTACAATTCCACAGTCAAATAGAGAACTGTGTGCACGGAAATTGTAAAAAAAGAAAAGCCCCCGGGATTCGCTGACCGTGACACGTCATTCCCCAATCGCTTATCTACACATCACCAAACAGGGGGACGGCGAGGATCAATTCTACAATCTCCATCAGACGGCTGAGATCCCGAATTCTAGACACTTCCACATGAGGAGGCTATATAACTCGGGTTGGCTTAAACTAACCACATTTCAGGCGCAGCTTTGGTCACTGCAGAGTTAAAGCAGAACATTCCAAGAAGAGGCAAAGGGCAAAGGCAAAAAAGGGAAATGAGCAAAATAAAAGAAATATAATTATACATACATATAGATATAGAGAGAGAATAGCAAAGCAGAGGAGCAATTGAGAGAGAGTGAGCACAGAGCAAAGAGAGGGTTTTTGGGCGGAAAAAGAGTACTTGGATCGAAACCTACCCGTTAAACCTTCTGCTTGTGTGTTTTTCTGAACCGTTGGGGTGTTCGACTTTGCCGACGTTGTTTATCTCAACGGTCTTGTAGTAGTGTACTGAAACAGGGGAAGGAAAGCGGGGATTCTTCAGATCTGGTTCTCTGGTGAGTTGATTTTAACTATTATGGTGGGTTTGATTGATTTTTTTTTTTTTGGTTATCTGTGTTTGGAGAAAATTGATTTTTATCAACATTTTTTTTCCTTCTGAAAAGTCGCTGAATATTTGTTGTACTGAGAACTTTCGGCGACCTTAAATTGATTTTTAGTAACAGGATTAAATTTCCAGTATTATAATGCGGGAACTAGTGTATTGAATGGTAGTAATGTGAAGCATAGAGTGTGGAATTGATTAATTTGCTGAGTCAGATCCGGTGAATTACGTGGGGTTTGCGTGTATTAGCTGATTTACGTTTTCTTCAAAGAATTTATTGTTTCCCGACGTTCATTGTGAAATATGTTGAAATAGTAGGTGGTCGCTGCTTACTTGCTCAATACTTCATTCGTATAAACTGCTTTACTGTTTCTGATGTTCAGCCTTTTCTTTGCTGGTGGTAATTGAAGTAATCTATTAAATTAATCCGTGTACTTCTCGTGGTTCTTGGTAGTGAGTGAGTTTGTTGTATGGGAATTCTTGAACGCCTTCTCCATTTTGAGCAAATCAGTTGTTTATATGTTTTGGCATGAGGAATCTGTACCCCCTTTTTCCCCCCTTTCTTTGAGTTGTTTTCTTTTATTTCTTTTGGTGTTTTGAGTCTTTCAGATGGAAATGATGTAGTAACTTTTTATTGTTCTACTTTGCCCCTTTACGATGCAGATTGTGGTCTGAGGCTTGGTAAGAATCATCACATGGCTCTCTCGATGGACTGATCTCATAGTTTCTCTCTCTCTCTCTACTTGGGCTTCTTAATTATCAGTGCTTGATTAGTTCGGGTTTTCAGTGGTTTTGGAGTGTAGGAGTTCAGCTATTGGTTTGCCAATTGATGATCCTTACTGGACTGAATATACAGGTTCAATCACAATCGGCTTCTGAGTTTGGCATTCAACTGAGAGTGAGGGGAAATCTCTCTCCTGTTGCCATCTTGGTTGCTGGCTGTGACGAGAACCACCTTAGGTTTTTGTCTTCCTTTTATGTCTCCTAACCTGGACAGCCCTGTTCAAACAGAGATGGCTGTGGCAGTTTTCAAGAGTCCGCTTGGAGGTGGGGATTATCGTGGAACGAATAGGATGGAAAGCAAGCCAACCGGTAGGAGACGTGTTTTTGTACAGACCGAGACAGGTTGTGTGTTAGGGATGGAGCTGGACAGGAGCGACAGCGCACATACTGTGAAGAGGAGGTTGCAGCTTGCTCTAAATTTTCCCATTGAGGAGAGTTCTTTGACATTTGGTGATATGGTTCTTAAGAATGACCTCACTGCCATTCGGAATGATTCCCCTCTCCTTTTGACAAGGAATTTCCTCCATAGAAGCTCTTCAACTCCCTGTTTGTCACCCACCGGTAGGGACATCCAACAGAGAGATCAGAGCGGGCCAATTGAGATTTTGGGGCATTCAACTCGGTTCACCAAGTCAAAACAACTAGTTAAGGAAATTGTCAAGGCAGTTAAGAATGGGATCGATCCGATCCCTGTTCATAGCGGGCTTGGAGGAGCATATTATTTCAGGAATGTTAGAGGTGAAAGTGTCGCCATTGTGAAGCCCACTGATGAAGAACCATTTGCACCAAACAATCCAAAGGGCTTTGTTGGTAAAGCTCTTGGACAACCTGGCCTGAAACGATCTGTGAGGGTTGGGGAAACTGGGTTCAGAGAAGTGGCTGCTTATCTTCTTGACTATGATCATTTTGCAAATGTACCACCTACTGCACTGGTGAAGATTACTCACTCAATCTTTCAACGTTAATGATGGTGTGAGTGGAAACAAGCCCCAGATGAAGAAGCTTGTTAGCAAGATCGCCTCCTTTCAACAGTTCATCCCACACGATTTTGATGCTAGTGACCATGGAACCTCAAGTTTTCCTGTTTCTGCTGTGCATCGCATTGGGATTTTAGACATTAGGATCCTTAACACAGATAGGCATGCAGGTAATCTTTTAGTTAGGAAGCTTGACGGAGCTGGGCAATTTGGACAAATGGAACTGATTCCCATTGATCATGGCCTCTGCTTGCCTGAGAGTTTGGAGGACCCATATTTTGAGTGGATTCATTGGCCTCAGGCTTCAATCCCATTCTCAGATGATGAACTTGAGTACATAGGAAATCTTGATCCTGTTCGTGACTCAGAAATGCTGCGGAGTGAGCTCCCCATGATTCGAGATGCTTGTCTGCGCGTGCTATCTCTTTGTACAATTTTCCTGAAGGAAGCAGCTTCATATGGGCTCTGTCTTGCTGAGATTGGGGAAATGATGAGTAGGGAGTTCCGCAGTGGTGAGGAGGAACCTAGTGAGCTTGAGGTTATATGCATTGAGGCAAGAAGGCTTGTTGCTGAGGAAATGTTGTCCCCAAGTCACAAACAGATTTTGATGAGTTCCAATTTGACATAGACTATGAAGATGGTGGGTATGAGTTCACCCCCAAATTAACTTCTGAAGACTTTGGAATGGGAATGCCCTTCCATTTTGGATTTGGAAGTGTCAACGGCCGTGCTCCGCTTTCCAAACTAGAGGAAAGTGTCGAGGAAGAGGGAAGTGAAGGAGAGGAAGAGAAGGGGTTAATTAGTGTTCCGGCCCTAGCAAAGTGCCCATCTATCTCAAAGCTGTCAATGTCGCTGAAAAATACTAGCTTAGGCGAGAAGAATCAGAAGTTCACAAAGTTTTTAGGAGCAAAGCCTGATCATGGATATCTTGCTAATTCATCATCTGGCCACAGGAGCGCGAATGAGCAGCTCCCTCCCAGTGCGAGCTTTGTGAAGCTAGCTGACATGAACGAGGTAGAGTGGGGACTCTTTTTGGAGAAGTTCCAGGAGTTGCTTAACCCTGCATTTGCCAAGCGAAAGTCGATCACCCTTGGTCAGAGGCAGAGACAGAGGCTTGGAACTTCTTGCAAGTTTTGAGAGTTGAGGTATGACTACCATATGTGCTAAAAGAAAATAAGCTTGCAGGGTTGTTGAGCGAGCTACGTAGGGTAGATTTCTCCGTGCTTTCTTCCAGAGTCACCTTAGATGTAAATATTCTTTGAAGGCAGCTGAATGAAAAGGCTGAGTAGAATTGGTTGAATTTTTTTTTTCTTTCATTTGAAATTTTAATTTTTTTTCTTTAGCCCATCGATATTGTTGGATAAATAATTTGTAGAACGTCTTCATGGAAAGGAGTATCTGTATTGTAAATAGTGAATCCGTAGCCTTATGTGGTGTTTGGTGTTTGAGGTCAAACTCGGAATGATTTTCGTGTTTGTTTTTCCAGTTTCCACCCCTCTGCCTGTCTTCCTTTTGTATTCTGCACTTCCTGAGGTTCTGTAGATGTTAAAAGTAAACCAGATGGCCTGAGATTATAGATGTCAAAACATTAACATAATTTTGTGATTGATTAATTTACATGGTTTACTATTTGTGAGGCATGGGGGTTCTTTATGCCTTTCATCTTCACACAATTCAGACGCATACATAATACTAAGATTATATAGTTGCCACAATGGATGAAATAATCTCTTGTCTGTAAAGGTTAAGCTTGCAAAGCTCATGAAGATTCATCTTTTGCTTGTTAGGTTGGACCCCACGCTCGCAGCTATTATCATGACATGATTCTTGATCAACATATCAATAATTAGGATTACTTGAGAACTCATGTAGGGACCTGTAAAAGTGCTAATTAGTGGGGAAAAGTTGATAAAGTTCCAAAGTCGGGTGGTAAATCCTTCTCTTTCAGTTGTCGTTTGTCCATAAACAGGGCCTGGACTCAACGTAAATCTCAAAGCTGGCTAAGAAAAGGGGATAAGCATATGAAGTTTGGTGGAAGTCTCCATCCTCAGCTGTCAATTGTTTGGCAAACATGACTTCTCCCATAGATTGAATGGCAATTCTGCAGAAAAAATTGACTGCAAATTGCGGGAAAAGGGAGTATAGGATGTATAGTAATAGTAGTGAAGTTGGCAGATGATAATGTAGTTTGGATGGGTTCAAACGTGGCAGCCTAATCAGTGGAGTGGCGCTTGTTCTTGTATTCTAATGCAATTTGCTATTGATGTGGGGCTATCATGTGGGCATTTCTTGTATTGTATGTGTGTATTGCAATTTAAGCTGTAATGATGGGGGGCCAAAAAAGGTACTACCTGTAGGGCCAGAGAGTTGTGTTGTCTGGTTGTTTTGTAAGTTATGACATGGAGTTGAGACAAGGATTGGTTTTTATCTTAATCAACTCTTTCGGGAGATTTTCATCATTGTTGTGCTTTATTTGTTTATTATTTTTTTTAAAAATAAAATTAGGTGATTTCGATTTTGATCAACAACAAGAGTTGTGTGTGCCCTCATAAAGATATTTACAAATCACCCATAATACGACTCTTACATCGATAGATCGAAGTCATGCCTATTGGACTGTAAAGTGATCGGTCTTTGTCAACTCAGCCAATCAATGCTAACAGTAACATGCCTTATGATCATCCATCATGTCGTATCAAGCAGGCCGATCAAAATATTTATTTCAATGAAGATGAGTCGGTGTTCGAGTTTTGTGTAATGGGCTTAGGTTTGAGTGTGGGTACTCATTGTTACCTTGCTTTAACAATTTTATGTATATTAGAAGTCTGTGGCCCAACTGATCAGTTTGGCCCAATTGTTGCCACGCGCACAAATAGGAAAAAACAAATGAAAAAGTTGGACTAGTGAAAAATTAATAAGAATGGCTAGTTTTTCAAGAAATCTTGGACAGGGTTGGCCCGAACCCTGCCACTTCTTTATAACGTTAGGGTTCTGTTCATGTTCATGTTCATATGCACTACTTGTTTCACTCCTCGTAGTTTTGTAAGAAGTCATCACAATATTAACAATCTTCTGACCAAGTATGCCCTGTACTTGGGCAAACATAGGTTGCCAGATAGTATGGTACAAAGATGGAGCAAACGTGAGCCAATGCAGCTTATTGCATTAACATTTCAGTAAATACATCAGTTCAACTTATACTCTCATAAATTAAATATGTTACTACACTCTCTACCTAGGCAATAACAGTTTCTTTGCATTCCCCGACCACATAATCCTTACAACACTTGAGTTAAAATAAAACAATAATAATAATAATAATAATAATAATGATGTAAACTTATAACTTATTTTGCCAGATTCACACATGTCTCCATGGCCTTTCTGCGAGATTTACACACTCATTGTATCTGAAACAGTCGACGAGATGATCGATCGTCATCCCGGCTGCTTGCATGAACGAGTACACGATAACCGGCCCCACGAACCGGAATCCTCGTCTCACCAGGTCCTTGCTTATGATCTCTGCCTTTGGACTCCTCAACGGAACGTTTCTTGGAAATCGGAATTTGTTGATCACTGGTTTGTAGCTAACATATTCCCACATGTAGCTGCTGAATGATCCACATTCCCTTGCAACCTATACATTAGTACTTCCTTAGTTCTACAAAATTTCATGAACATCTCATAAGATTTGGACATATTACAAAAACCCCTCAATTTAAAGTACAAATGTAGAATGATATCCTTTCAGCCTATTTTTACATACAAATCTTGACCCACCTGTCTTTAGGGTGATTTGTAATATCATATATGATTGTAAGAACTCAGTGTAATTTTTCAAAATTGAGGGACAACATCTGAGGTATTATAGTATAATTGTTTCTTAATTTTTTGTTGTAACTGCTTCTAATGCTTCCAAATTAACATGTGTTGCAGGCGAAACTTGCCTTTGTTATGCATTTTGCATTGTCCACAATGCATCTAACTCTGCTTTCTGCTAAGGTTAGTTCTTTGTTGGAGGCTATATCAAGAATCTCTTTCTCAGCCATTTTGCTAACGTTGTTGGGATCAAAACCAGCAAAAGCTTCTCTGTTTGATTGTCCACAACGAAATCTTCAGTAAGAAAATCAGCTGATAAGTGTTCAATTAAGAGAAAATCAAGAAACAGAAAACGCTAACCTCAGCAGTTCTCTTCTTTTCAGGATTTCAGTCCAGTTGAAATCCATAAGCATTCCACACATTGCAAGCAGCTCAAACAACCGACTGTTTGATGTAATTTGCAAAAATTCTTCTTATCCATTTGCTATGAATTAGGACATGAATTTTAACTGAGTGCTGATAAGATAAGGCAACTTACTTGTCATCATAAACCGGAACTCCCCAGCACTCATCGTGAAACTGTACATAAACCTTATCTGCAAACTAACTTCAATTAGCTTCCTTAAAGGTAGCTTTGAACTTCATTAGCACAAGATTCTGGTTATTATGATTAGTCAAGTATAAGTGCAACGACTTATATTATTACACGAATATAATCATTGATGCTGAGGTACCAACAATGTGGTTGTACCAACCACATTAAAAAGGCCATGTCCGAAATAAAGTATGGAGTTAGGACATAAAATGACCCCACTGAGGCATCTAATGAGAAGTTCAGCAATGATGTTCACCCCTTTAAGAGTAAGCTTTTTTGTTATTTATATGATAAATTCCATTGACTACACTCTTCCTCAAACAACTTAGACGGGCTCGTTCTAAGCCAAATAAATTTATAGAAAACGTGTCGATAAATGTGCAAAGAACTGAATTCAGACATTCTTGAGTTACAAATTTACCAAAAAACTTACCACTATTTTTTGTAATCCAGTTGCACCTCCTTGTACCTTCCTCACTAGGAACATTAAGACTAGGTTGCTGGACTATTTTCGGCAGAGGGGCCTCTCGTCGTTCAGCAGGAGCAATCAGGCGGAGGGCTAACGATATTTTCTGATCAATCGGGGTCGAAGAATCCGTTAACGAAGAATCAGTTGAATTCTGTGATAATGATAAAGATAAAGACGACAACGAAAGAGCGGAGCAAGTTCTTTGCAGGCCTATGGGGTAAATTCTCTTCAGGTGCTTGGAAAATAAGTTATTATTGGACTTGTCTTTTTCCCTGGAAACTATGTTTCTGCTCTTCTCCAGGGCCTGTTTCTTGGCAAACTGTTTGGACATCCTGGAGAAGGCTGATCAGAAGTATCTATACACTACTCTGCCTAATCAGGACAGATGTGTGAAGTTGCAAGAGTTTTATAGGATGGGATTCTCTTATGTCAAAGAGTTGGTAGGAGGAATGTGGATTTCTTAACTCATATTATAATAATCTTGGTACTTTGTTTTTTAAGCAAAAACTGATAAAAAGCATGTTGGACTTGTAAAATAGTTGTTTGGAAAGTGACACTTGAATTTCAAGCATTATCAGCTCCACGAACAGCACAGAGATTCTTGTTCTGGAAACCACCATGTAATAAGCTGCTTGCTTCAGGTTGTATTAGAACAAATATATATATATATATATATAGAATCATGTCCAAACTCAAACACCTGCTGCACAGCAGTTGGTTAATAGTTTTTTGTTTGTGTGTGTGTGTGTGTAGGTCTGCTGCAACAATTGTTAGATATTAGATCAGGTGATTAGCGAGGTTTAACAACTTATAATTAATAAATTGAGTCGTAGACTGTCGAGATTCGACCTAAATATATGTTGTTTGGAATAGGTGTCTAGTTACCAGTTTAATTGAAGTATTATATTAATAAAAAATATATAATTACTTAGTTTCATCGGTCATCCCGAATGATGATGAATTAGACCCTCACAGCTGAAAATTTCTTTTATCCCATTTTGATTTTTCACCTTGACAACCAACTCATACGTGTATCATATGCGATCTTATTTTTAAAATATAAATCAATTTAATTATATATTTTTTCAAAAGATTTTCATCGCTGGCATGTGAAGAATGAATAATACTTATAATAATAGTATAATAAATGTAATATGATAAAAATTTGAATGAATAGTGATGAGGATGAGAAGTCATAGTTGAAGTGTGGTGTCTGAATGAATAGGAAATTGGGTCCAATGTTAAACTTAAGCCCCACTCATATGAGATGAGTGAGTGAGGCAAACCCATTGCCTGCAAAGACAAAGATATGTCATCTTTCTTTGACTAGAGTTTTTGTTTAAATCAATGATGATGGGTTTATTACATATTAATCAATGATTCATATATTAAAAGTTTTGTCTGTCAAGGAATATGTATATATGTGTTTCAAAAGGGTAGCCCAAATTATGATCAACTGGTTTTTCAGAAATATGGCATTCTTGATCTTGGAAATAAATACAAATTCATAGATGTTCTAAAAAGATGTGGGAAAATAAAAAAAGGGAAAGAAACATAAAAGAACATATTTTTATAATGGATTGAGATGTATATACCGTGCTTGATAGGAATATAACAGTATTTTAGTGGAAAAGATGAAAATACATTTTTGGTAGAAACAAATTACTTATATAGGATGAGGATCTGCATGCTTTCTATTCAGACAAATCACACTCGTATCCGACTTGATTTCTGAGCCTTTGATCATCTGATATTTTATAACTCAAGATTTCGCCACGTGACCCGAACAAAGTGCCTATGTTTATTTGGATCTATAAAAATACGATCAACCACTTCATTTATTACTTTTGTACCAGTATTTAATATGTCTTTTCAATCTTGAATTAAGACTAAATAGTGAGCCTAACTATCTCTTTTCTTCTTAAGTTTTTTAAACGTTCGATTGGATAGTTCTCGAAGAAACTTCAATCTTCGATTCGAATCAACGTTGTATATTATAGTAAAGGTGTTTTAAAGAAAAATTTCAAAATAATAGAAAAAAATTAATATTTAAATATTCAATAATTTGTAGTTAATGAGTGCCCTTCAACGTTTGAAAAATATATGATACAGAAATGAAAATGTAAAAGAAATGAGAAATAGATCAACCGAGAGCAAACGCTGTCGTAAGGCTCTCCTTCCCGATCCGCATGAAAACTGGCTCTCAAAATCCTCCAGTCCAACGTCTGTCTTAAACCCTAAACCCTAAACGCCTCACTGATTTCTCCTCTCTTCTCAGTCAGAATGCTCAATGTTCCGACCACCCACCGTACGCCACCGTTTGGTTACCCCACTCTTCTTCGCCAAATCTTCCACTTTTGCCTCCACCAGCGTCTGCGCCGTCGCGGACTTCCCGCAAAGCGACACCGTCTCACAAATCCTTGGTCACTTCAACTCTTTTCCCCTTCCTTACAGTCCTAAACTCTTATTCAGTTCCCTAAGAAAGAATATTTGGTTCAAGAATGAAGTTTTGAAATTGGGGCCTTCTGAAATAGACACCATTATCGAGAAACTCGATTCCGAGAATGCAATTGGATTCTTCTTTTTGTTGCAAAATCAATTTGGAGTCAAGCACACACGAAATTCGCAGTTTGTTATTGCCCATATCTTGGCGGAAAAGAAGAGGTCCCGCGCACTGCGGTGTCATCTGCAACGGGTTCTGCAAGATGAAGGTAACCCATGTTTCTCTTAATGATTGCTGTTTGTTTTATGTAAATAAATATGGAAAGGGTACGGTATAAATTTAATTGTGAAACCATTAACTTTTGTTGTGTGCATGAATGAATTGCAAGCAAGAGATGAACTGAGGATTGGTGAAAAGGGTGGGGATTGCATGGAATGTCATCTGGTTTGAAAGACTAATTTATTTCTCTAAGTCAAGTTACATTCGATGTTTTTTCTTCTCCTATATGATATCTTACTCTTGTTGGGTTGGATGATAGAATCATCCGGGATTGCTTGGAGAATGCTAATTCTTCCTTTATAGATGATTTTATGATTTCTACCAGGCTGTGGATCTGCACCCTCATTCTGTGAGCTGCTTTTTAAGAGCTTCAAGGGCTGGGACTCAAACCATGTGGTGTGGGATATGCTGGCATTTGTTTATTGTAGAGCTGGTATGGTCCATGATGCCCTTCTTGTCCTGTCCAACATGAAGGACTTGTATATTCGGCCATCAATTATGACATACAATAGTTTGTTGCACAACTTGAGGCACACTGATATCATGGGGATGTTTATCGTGATATCGAAGCTAATGGGATTCGTCCAACTGAGTACACAAATTCAATTTTCCTTGATGGTCTATGTAGGCAGTCCTTGATTCACGAAGCAATTGCATTTTTGCGTGAAATAGAAGAAAAACAGGCTGAGCCTTGTGTTGTTTGGTTTAATACTCTGATGTCAGGATTCTGTAGAATGGGTTTTGTAGATATTGCAAAATCATTCTTTTGCATGATGTTTAAATATGGATTAATTCCGGATGCATATAGTTATAATACTCTCATTCATGGGCTCTGCATTAGTGGTTCACTGGAAGAAGCATTAGACTTTACGAATGACATGGTAAAACAAGGATTGGAGCCTGATGAAGTGACTTATAACATTCTTGCAAAAGGATTTCGTCTACTTGGTATGATGGATGGAACTTGGGAGGTTACTGAGAGAATGCTACATAGAGAGCCAAACCCTGATCTTCTAACCTACACCATACTAATTTGTGGGCATTGCCAGACAGGTAATGTTGAAGAGGGCTTTAGGCTGCGAGAGGAGATGCTATCTAAAGGTTTTCAGTTAAATGTTATCTCATACCGTGTGCTGCTCGGCAGTTTGTGTAAAAGTGGACGGATAAATGAAGCTCTGAGTTTGCTGTCTGAGGTAGAAAATGTTGGTTTAAAACCAGATCGTTTTATGTATTCTATGATAATTCATGGGCTTTGCAAGCTGGGAGAAGTACCAAAAGCCATCCAACTTTTCAAGGAGATGTGTACAAAGAGAATCATCCCCAATTCTTTTCCACACAGATCTGTTTTACTAGGATTATGTGAGAAAAGGCCAATATCTGAAGCAAGAAGTTATTTTAATATGTTGACAAATAGCGACTTCATACAGGATGTTGTGTTGTACAATATTATGATCGATAGATATATTAAACTTGGCAAGGTGGGAGAGGCTGAAGAATTGTACAAGCAGTTATTGGGAAAAGGGATTGCCCCAACTATAATTACATTCAATTCCCTAATAAATGGTTCATGCAAAGCTGGTAAACTAGCTGATGCTAGAAAGTGGTTAGATGGCATAAAGATGCATAATTTAGTGCCATCAGTTGTTACTTATACTACCCTTATGAATGCATTCTGTGAAGCCGGAAACTTAGAGGCCACAGTTGAGCTGCTTGAAGAAATGGAAGCAAATGGTCTGGAGCCAAATCAAGTAACCTACTCAGTGGTTATGAAAGGACTATGTAAACAAGGGAAGCTGGAAGAATCTGTTGCAGTTCTCAAGGGTATGTTAGCTAAGGGTCTCTCTCCAGATCAAGCTTCTTATAATGCTCTGATCCAATGCTTTTGTGAAGCTCGAGATCTCAACAGGGCATTTCAGTTGCATGATGAGATGATTAAACAGAACATTCACCCAAATCGTGGCACTTATACCATTCTTATACATGGTTTGTGTGTATATGGAGACCTCGGTGATGCTGAACGATTATTTTCCTTTCTCCAGGACCAACATATCAAATTTTCAAAAGTTGTGTATACCACTCTCATCAAAGCAAATTGTGCAAAGGGAGATGTTCAAAAGGCTATGGTACTCTTTTGTCAGATGGCTGAAACTGGGTTTGAAATTTCGGTGAAAGATTATAGTGCTGTAGTTAATAGACTGTGCAAAAGATCTTTACTAAAGGATGCTATTGATTTTTTCCGAATGATGCTAGTTGGTGGTATTGCTCCTGACAAGCAAATATGTTCAGTTATGTTTGACTCTATTAACCAAGGCAGTGATTTCAGTTTGAAGTTTCAATTTTATGTTCTAATGATCAAATGTGGTTTTGATCCTGGTTGAATCATATGGGATGAGTTTTTGCAGTGCTTCTCATCGCCGAACATCCTCGACTGACAAATGCGATGATAAGGTATGAAGCACCATAATGTCAATGTACACATTTCAGTATCAAATGCCTGGTACAAGCATTTTGCCTTATTGGCAATCCAATTTTTTTCCCATTTCTCTTTTGCATTGCTAATGATATTACTTATATTATTATTTGGTTATCAATTTGAACTTTTTGCCAATTTTCTTCGTGGTGTAGTGCTTTATATCTCATTCTATGCCACTTGAGGAAGTGCTGGCATCTTGTTTCTTACTGTCCAGGATTTAAGAGAACCTTGTCAAATGAGTTCCTCTATATTGAGGTTGATTATCATTGAAAAAGCCCTCGTCCAGAAACTTGATTGTACATAGGACAGTTCCCAGGTCTTTGTAGATACCAGGCAGACTGATTCCTTTCTCATTACAGCTTTCTACCACTTATGCTGTATCAGGTATGCTCTTTACTGATGTTTTCATTATTGGGTGTAATAGCAATTTCTTTTGGTGTAAAAAAGTAATATTATAAATATAAAATGTGTACTGGCATTTTACTCCTTTTAACATAATATTTGCTTGAAATGGAGTAATAAAAGATTGCAATACCTTTCTTGGAAGTTCAATGACTTCTACAAGTGCACACCTGTAGCAGCTGGACACAAATAGGTGACAGTTCTGAGCTTTATGTTTTTCGTCTTAAAAGATGTAGGTTATAGACTAAGATCTCTAGGTTATAGACTATCATGATGTTAACTATATATGAAAACTTTCTCTAGCCAGCTTATTTTCGCTTTACATGTCTATACAGGTTCAAGATCTGCAAGTTCATGATATTGCTGCAGCACAAAGTTCAATTAGTGAGCCCCAGAATTGCAATTCCTCTAATATGTACGACGACCATGCGTCTTTGCTCGTGTAGATTTCCTGCTGTTCTTTCAAGCATGAGAATGCTACTAGCATTTCACTTGCTCTCTCTATGCAGGAGGAAGAGTTTCTCGAGATGCAATATTTTTTAGTTGTGGCACTTGAAACTTACACCACACATTGGCAGCTAAAATAGTTTTTAGTTGTGGCACTTGAAACTTACACCACACATTGGCAGCCTTTAGCTACTTAGCTTTCCTAGTGACATTACCTAATGACAAAATGTCACCCTTAAGGTTTTGTAAATATGATGTTTGTTCAGATGTTTGCTGCTGTTTCAAGTGGTGGTTTACTTCGGGTTTTAGTTTATTTGCACTGTGCAGAAACTTTTGATTTAAGGAATGGCTCAATACAATACTAACACGCTTAAATTTCACATGAATTGGTTCCCCATGAAGTGGGGTGTTCATTGCATTCTTGCCTGGATTTGTAATATTATCATCAAGCATTTCTCACTTGAAGTTTGGCTAGTTCTTGAACAAGCCCATCCAAATCTCTGGTGGAACTCCCACCAATCTTAATTGCTTCCAAGGCTTCGTTTCTAAGTTCCTTTGCTCTGACTCTCCCTACTGTATCTCCATTCATGGACTCTGCGATCTTTTGAGCCAACTCAGTTGTGTCGGGCACCGTATCCCCGCCCTCACACACTTGAACTGCAGCACCCTTGTACTCCACCAGCAGCTTAGCATTCAGAAATTGGTCTGCTTCCATAGGCCAACCCAATATCATTACACCGGCTGCTATTGCCTCCATCACCGAGTTCCATCCACAGTGGCTCAAGAATCCATACACTGCTTGATGACTCAGTATCAATGTTTGTGGCGCCCATCCCTTTATAACAACACCTCGGTCCTTAACCCGACCCTCGAATCCATCGGGTACTGATCCATATCCATCCTCCACTTGTTGGGCCGTCAAAGGCCTCACGACCCAAATGAACCGGACACCACTTCTCTCAAGCCCAATAGCCAGGGCCTCCATTTGGGCCTTCTTGAGAAACTTTTGACTCCCAAAACACACGTACAAAACAGACCCACCCTCGCATTGATCAAGCCAATGGAGAACACTATCATTAGAGTCGCGCTTCTCATCACTTACTCTCGACTTCTCGGACCCACCCACCATATTGAGCGGGCCAACGCCATAAACACGGGGATGACCCATTTTCTTTCTCAAGTACTCCAAGAACTCATTCTCCAAGGCCTCAAAATTGTTGAACACAAAGGCCCAACTCAAACCGTTGGCCATCATTGAAGTCTTGATCAAGTCAACACTTGTTCTATCATTCCGACATACTGATTCCATGTAGCGCCGGAACAGGGACGGAAGCTGGCCCCAAGCGAAATTCGGCGCCCCGGGTAAATCTTGAAACTTAATCTCAGTCCCAGGTTTGATAGCCTCAGAATTTGCCCAAAGATGTTCAAAAACAGCAGATGTCAAAGCTGCATAACAGTGATAAACAATCCTTGGAATTCCAAGCTGGTCAGCCATGTGATGAGTCCATCCAAGAAACGAATCGGAGATAAGGGCCACTGGAGGGTTGCTGTGTGACTTAAACCACTGAATTATAGGATCTTGAAGTTTGCTGAGGGCAGCCATGAAGGGCATATTTCCATGGTTGCCAAGATCCTTGAGATTCTCCACGCCCGGAGGGATTGAAGGGTCGGATGGAAAAGGGAAAACAAGTGTTTGGATGGAAGGATTGGCAGAGAGAAGTGGGTTCAAGAGTGGGAGGTTTCTTGGAGTGACCAAGATTGTAATGGTCAAACCACGGAGAGAGAGCTGGTGGGCTAGATCAAGAAGGGCAAGCATGTGGCCTTGTGCTGGATAAGGGAAGACTAATATATGGACTCCATTGTTGTTGCTCGACATGGTTTCCAGTTCCAAGAAACCAACCAGAAGGCAGAAAGTGGGAGGAGAGAGAGAGAGAGAGAGAGAGAGAGAGAGAGAGAGCGAGAGCGAGAGAGAGAGAGATGCAAAGAGAGTTGTAATGGACAGGCAAATTTAAGGCTGTGGATTGTGGGAAAACATTTGGGATATTTAGACAATTATACATATACCTACTAAAATAATAATATCACTTTATATTTTTGAAAAATTACATACACCCCTTTAAAAATTTTAATATCATTACACAAATTATTCTTACTTTTTTGCTATCAAGAGTAATTTTGTAGTTATGTAAAAAATAAAAGTAATTTGTGTAAATAAATCATAGATCCTGGAGTGTAAATATAATTTATGCCAAAACACCTTGATCAACTTGAATCCAACCAAATTTACAGGACCGTTATATTCATTATGTAATTAATTTAAATTTGATCAGATTTAATTTGAACTAAAATTTCTTGTAGATTGCACGCAAGAGAAGTTGCGTTGAGCAAAGTATAGGAAGGGTTTTTTATTTTGTGGAAGAATTAGCAATTCTCGTTAAAGTTTAGAAAAATTGTTTAAAAAACAAAGATGCTGAATGTTTGAAAATTTTGTCATCTCTCCTTGTTTTTTGTTTCGGTGGACTGAAAGTTATGGGATTTTTGTCAGGTAACAACCAATAAGAAATCAAGACAACAAATCCTTGAATTGTTGGATGAAGAAGTGATTTTACAATTTGTTTTTAACAAATATGAAATATATCAGTATTTATCTATACCTTTAATTAGTGTCTTTAATTTACTGGACTATCAATTTTTTAAATATACTTTTATCTTTTTCTTTCAATTATATTGCATACACGCATAATAATTATTTAAGAGAACGTTAATTATGATCATTTATTTATTTTATTTTTATTCCTTTACGTATAATTAAATAAAAATAACAAAAGCTTAAACTATGTGTATACATCGAGTGTGCTCTAGCGTGTATTTATTGGGTCGAGATCCTCTACTCCCATACGGTGTTTCATCTCCTATTCCATTAACGGATTGACGCCATGTGGAATTTTTATTATTTGTTGGCAAAAGAGATAAACATTATTTTTTCACATTTTTTCTCTCACACACACTCAAACTCTTTCTCTCTCCACCTCCTCCCCAAGACGGAAAAGGAAAAAAGAAAAACAATATGACAATAATGTGGCAAAATCTTTCTATTTTTGCTAATTGAAAGATACAAAATTTAAATTGTCATCACCATATTTTAAAAATATATGTTTATGACCATTCTCATTTAATTACTTTTTAGAAAATAACTTTTTTTATTTATTTTATTAATATTATACAAGTTATGTGCAAATATTTAGATAATTTGATGTATATGTGTTTTTTATTTACTAACTATGTTAGTATTAAACTAATAATAGACATAAAATAAAGATATTATGAAGTCATATATTCATAACATTATATTAATATTGTAATATCTATTTTTAGTACATTTTAATTAATATAAAAATATTTAATATTATATATATTTTAATAATATATTTTTATGAAAAAATAAGAAACACGGATGCGTTCAGACTCCAACTTGACTGGAATGGAAATTAGCATATGAGTTCATGCCTCTTCCATATAAGCTCGAGTTCGTCTTCTTCCATGAGCTGAAAATAAAAATTTTTGAGCTAGTACTTGATCCAGCAAATTTTGATTAAGCTCAGCTCAAGCTCGACTTATTTACACCCTAACTAAAAGTTGTAGCAAATGAATATTATTAATCATGATTAAGTAAAAAATCGATATAAAAAAACTCAATTTATCCATTATGGCTAAATTTTTTGCATAGATTTTAGTCATGACAAATATTTTAGCCACGTCCATAAAAATTATTGTCAACAAAAAATAATTATGTGGTCGTGGTTAATATTTATTTACCATAATTATTTACTTTTAATTATATCTAACTATGACAAAATGTTATATTTTATTGTAGTGATTTGTGATATATAAATATACAATTAATTTTTATGATTTTTCCTTTTCCGTCTTGGGGAGGAGGTGGAGAGAGAAAGAGTTTGAGTGTGTGTGAGAGACAAAATGTGAAAAAACAATGTTTATCTCTTTTGCCAACAAATAATAAAAATTTCCACATAGCGCAATCCGTTAATAGAATAGGAGATGGAACACCGTATGGGACTAGAGAATCTCGACCCGTATTTATTGAACCATTTGTCTTTCAACAATATCTAATATTTTTGTATGAAAAACAATATAAAGAGAACAAGTAATCTGATCTAAATAGTGAAAAGGAAAAAGAAAGGGAGTTTCAATGGAGAAACTATTTGTAATTTGTAAACATCCACATACAAGTTAGTAATAAATTAATCGGCGATGGATAAATATGAATTTTCATTCAATTTTTTGTTAGAATTTCAATAAATTTGACTAATGGAGACATCTATTTATTATGCAGAAACAAACAATAAGATTACTAAATGTAATTTTTCAAACTATAGGGAGATTCAGATGTAATTATATCAAACTTTAAAGAAGAAGCACGGTGTCATTATCCCTAATATCTTTTATGCTTTAACTAATGAACTACTCAAAAGATCTGATGATTCTACGAATGACTTTAATGGGGAAATTGCCCTGTTAGACTTAGACTGAGACACTGGCATCAGAGGTAAATTTTAGTTCTGTTTCGATATCATTTGATCGATTTTACTTTCTTGCAGCATCTTCTTCCTAAAGACCAACACAGAAGGCATTGTCGCAGCGCAAGAAATTTCATTACATGCAAAATGAGGCAGTTTGCACCGATTGCCCAAATGCCCATATGACCAAGTCTTTCTCTGATGTCAATTACCATAATAGATGTGGCAGAAATCTGTCCTGAAATTTTAGCCAAAATGCTGGACGTGACAGACTTTAGTAGTTGTTGTACGAGGATACAACTAGCCAAGGGAAAATTTAATTCCTTAGTATTCTGCCCAGCATAGGGACAGATATTCTGATTTTGCATGAACAGTAGCCGGCAACGAGCTGGGCAGTTATGAAGTAAACACACAGTTCCTGAATGTAAAAGGGGTCTTCAGAGATTATTTGTAACAGCTATCCAAGTTTTAACATAATATACTTGCGTCCTGCAGAAACAACATCGAATATTGGAATCTAAGTAAACTAGCACTTCAATGGTAGAGATCCTCAAAAGACACAGTGACAATTCAACATCCATAGGCCTCACCCTTTTACGGGAGCCGCTGCTGTTGCTGGTGGCAACACCCTGTGTAATCATTCACGCGAAGGGGATGCATTTTTCTTGAAGATGGCATAGGCATCACTGTATATAGCCACCAGACTCGCAAATACGGCTAGGCCAACCATGAAAATAGCCAAGGTTTTGTCCTTCCAAGAAGTTATACCATGTGAGTTCCTGAAGCAAGGAGAGCAGACGTCAGACGAGATCAAGATTACAATTAACCCAATAATTAGAATTGCAGATGATTCCATGCTACCTGTGTGGGAACCATCAGATCATAATATGATTATGAGTAAAATGCTGATGCATTCATATATGATATAACGGTTTACACCTGATTTGATTAGTACCTAATGTGGGTAGCAACTAAATTCTTCAGAATAATGAACCATGTCTAACATAATTGAAACTTGAAAGAGTTGTCTAATTTGATGTTTCAGGCAAGAAAACAGAATCACCGGTAAAACTGCAGTGTGTGTGGTGATATAAAGGTATATTACCTTAGAGCAATTGCAGCAGGAAAGATGAATCCAATGCAAACTGCTGTTGTTGCACCGGTGAACTGGAAGGCATCCCAAATGCTGGGAATGAAATTTGCACCTAAGAAGGCTACAGAAATGAGTCCAGCTGTGAGCAAGCTAAACCGAATGTTATCAGTGACCAAAGGAACGGAAGATGGAAATAGAAAACCGTCCAAGTTCAGGCGAAGCGGATAGAATATGACTGGAAAAACAAGCATGAGATGAAGTGCGTAGCTGACACGAACGATATCATTAAGCTGGGAACTAAAAGGGATGCCCAGATCAGAGTCGAAGTTGGATAGCACATCATCAAGAGTCGAATCACCAAACAGAAGGAACCCAAAGAAAGCTCGTCATGATGTATATGATTGAGCATAGTGCCAATGAAGTTCGGACAACTGAATTTATCCGTGAACGATCTTCAAGTTCATTTTCAATACTGTGAACTGCAGAAAATTGAAATACACAAGCTTAAATCTGACTACATGTGAATTCCTTAACAAGAATAAGCTTTCAACAGAAAGAATTAAAATAGCAGTAAAGATATCAAACCAAACATTATATACTTCTTCACAGTATGTAAGACATCTTTCTTGGGAATTTTACCATTGAAATGGCAGACATATGCTGCACGAGAACAGGAACAACAGTGAAAAGCGCCCAGACTGAATTAATGTCAGTGACATCAGGGAGAAATCTTGGAATTGTAGTGGTTCCTTGAAGCCATTTAGCCACAGCAATGGTTGCCGTAATCAAAAGAAAAACAAATGCTAGAAAAACTGCCAAGGCAGAGGTGTGTCTTAAAGAATCTGCAGGAACGAATTCCAGGGAATCAGTTATGAACAATACTATCTGAAATCAGTAGAGATCCAAGAACAGTAGGAAATCCAAAATCTACAATCTCTCTGGATCATATCTTCTCCTTTCCATCAGTTTATAAATTCTGGTTTGATAACAATCAATTTTTAGTTACCTACCAATGCGCTTGAAACATGCCAATGGAGTAAACACACCAAGAGTGGTCACAACAAGAACAAAGAATCGCCCATTCCACCAGTGCTCCCCAAACCAGCCCTCTAAAATGCCAGCGTGATGAACCCCACTTGAAGATGATCCAGATAGCACATCACCTTCACGATTTCAAGAAACAAAAACCAATTACAATTACACAAAGATCATTCAAGATAGAATAAAGCAAACATTTCCATGATGATGCAGACATAAGGGAAAGAAAACGAAAATTTTATTTAGAATCATCCAACACATACCAATAATGATCATGTACACAATTAGCACCCCAATATTATTGATTACCACACAAACTTGCAAAATTCTCCTGCCCACATCTCCAAATGCATCTCCCATAACTCCGGCATAAGAAGCCGACCCCCCGGCTTTACTAAACCGCAGCAACAGACCCACAGAAAACTCTGTGAGGACAGCAACAAACACAATGAGAGCAATACCAAGTCCAAGGCCTAGGACTTTCATGGTGGCCGGCAGAGCCATGATACCAGCACCAATTATGGTGGTTGACAAGTTAAAAACTGCTCCTATAAATGAAGCTCCGTTGAAATCTTGATGACTAAAGCTACTGCTTTCTGTCTTCTTGGGCATCAACAGAGGGGTTTCTTTTTCATCGTTGATGCTGACAGAAACTGCTTCTTTCCTGGGCTTTCGTGGTGAATTCTTGGATTTCTTGTGTGCTTTGATCGTCATGGTTCAAATTCTTAACTGAAGTTGCAACTGAAAATCTTTGCAGTGACGAGTATCCTAAAAGATCCGGGAGGAAAATTCTGAAACAAAAGCACTTGACAGTACTATATCTCCACTTGCGGGTAGGCGGGCCGGTGCTAGCAAGTACCTATATCGAGTTGGATGCAATAATCATGGAATAGAATCATAGGTGTACAAAAGAGACACGTCTTGGTAGCAAGCATTCTTATCAAAATGGTGATGTCATCGAAACCAAGAAAAACAACTGCTGGGTCCAAACATGTTTGTCACGTTGTTCCTTTTTCAACATAGCTTCAATAAATTAATGTGCGTTGTTGGGGTATGTGGCGACTGGTGTATGTCTTTCCTATCATGATGGGTAGGTTCTCTTTCGGCAGCAGTCAAGAAAAGAAGAGGCTGCTACAGCTGATGAAGTAGAGGTCTGGAGATGGGCTTTGACAACGATGTTTAGAGATTGGGGTGCTGCAGGTTTAAGATCCATGTCTTTCCTCCATAGCCTAACCTTGACAGCTTCCACACACATTTTGTTCAAGAAATAATCTATTTGGAAAGATCTATTAGTTTCTCGGATTTAGACCGCTCTAGATAAATACTATGAAAAGCTGGGATTGAAGTTTTATATAATTCATTTTAATGGGAATTAGACAAATGACCCTGGTAGAACATTCAAATCCAGTTGAGTATAGAAGAACGATCAGAACGTACAAACTAGTAAACACAACATTCCAGTAGTGATAAGTATAAGGTGCGGAGGTGCGAAATGTCTAGTTTTGATGAGGTCCGACTGGAGTGAATCAGTAGTAGAACTGTTGGACCTTCATATACCTTTGAATTTGGAAAGCCCAATTTGCTTTACATTGCCTTGGGTTAAAAAGATAAATTATTAACCAAGAATACTTCCAAGAGTCCTAGAAGATGCAGTTGATCAGATGGTTTAATCTTTGTTCCTCTGCTTCTCCATGGTATAATTTGCATGAACCCTTCATTTCTTCCGTCTACTGCAGCTACTTATCTCTGGTAAAGAACAATTAGCTTCAAATTCATTGAGCATGTCATGTGATTCCTAGGTGCATGTCATAGGATATGGCAAATTGTAGCAGTCATGGTTCATTACTACGCCTTGGCCCGTCCAAACTCCACACCAGAATGGCAAATGGTGACTTCTCAGGAAGGGATAAGGTCCCAGATAAGGACTAGGTGTATTCCCGTCTTTGTCAGCCTCATAATAAGGGCAAACATTGATGTACATTGTTATCCCATGAATATGATCTTCCGGCAAGGTTATCAGAAGAACTAAGTTAAAATTATGACAAACATTTAAGGTTCAGCTTTCTTCTGACTTACTTAGTGGTAAGGAAACTGCAAAAGAAAAACTACTGCAGTTTAGGTTTATATGGCTAGAAAATGAGTTTTCATGACAAGCTATCTACTAATATACCCGTCGTTTCTTGGCCATTAGGAGGAGGGCTGGAGTTGAAACCACTGTGAACAACGTTATGAAGTTCGTCCTCCCACACACGAGGGGCTTGCATATGCTGATTCAAAATTATATCAAGTCCAGTCAGAATAAGATTTAGTGGAAGAAGCATATTTCCAAGAGAAGATGCTACTTTTCGAAATTAAACCACGCAAGTTAAGTAAAAAGAAAGATGTTTCATGAAGCTTACTTGAGAGGTCGGTTCTCTAAATCCCCCGCGGGCAAGAGTTGATTGGAGATTCATCGGCCTCTGGAGTGTTTCTGAAGAGTTTCCCATGCCAGGAAGACCACCCTGGATTAGTCCAGGTTGTGGAGGGTGCAGTGGAGGAAAAGGCACAGTCATATCCGGTGGAAAAACCAGCGAAGATGATAGACCAGCTCTAGGTTGTAGAATCTGTTGTCAATTAATATTACTTTAAATAAAGAAGCATGGTATTTTAACACCAAATGGCTACAGATGTGTGAGGCACAAATACACTTACATCTTTAGCTAGTAATCCTTCCATATTTATGTCCATCCGTGGATTCACGGTTGCAAGCTTCATTGATAGGAACTAAATGCAATGGAAATGCACTCATATCAATGATCTTGTAACTTAATTGAAATTGCAGAAAGTTCAAATTCATAAGTGAAGAAAATGAACAGTTTTGAAAATTACAAGACCTCAGTGACTTTCATGCTGATTTCACATAGTAATGAAAATTCTCAGCAATGAAAAGACCTTCTCAGAAACTCATAACTATTTTTCCTTTTCCATTTTAAATATTTTTCAAGACTGTCATTCCAACAGCTCAAGCTCCATATCAGAACTTTTCACAATTAAAGAGGTTGTCGTGGGCTAAAAAACATGTCATGCTACCATACAACTTGAATAAGAATGAAATAAACTGGGAATACTTATCACATACCTCAACCTGACGTTGTAGGGATTGCACGTAATTGATGATCTCATCCAACATAACAGCTTTACCAGTGACCTGTTAAGAGTAACATATGAAAGGAGCGACTACAAGAATAATATTAATGGTAACATGCATTAACTAACACTACTTACCTTGCTGCAACCAGGGACAAGATCCTGAAGGAATTTCATCCTTTCACTAATCTTCTCTCTCCTTAACTACATTATAAATGTACAATCAAAATTCATGACCAAACAAAACACTCCTCACCGTTGAGGTATATAGCTTATAAATAGATTTCGACAATTCTAAGTGATATTTTCACAATATCCTCACCTTTCAGCAAGACTGTGGCTGTTAGTTGCCTGGCCTCTTCGTGCTCTAACGTGTATGTATTCTTCCGTGGGTGGGTCAGACCCTTGAGATACCTGCTTACCATGTTTGCCCACAGGGTTAATGGTTGACGATGGGTTTTGATCACCCTTTTGTCTAATTTCAGCAGCTGTTTCATTAGATGGTTGTGGGGCTTCATTATTTTCAGTTTTCTGATACGCCAAAGAAATTGAGATCAATAACAAAAGCATGACTCTATAAGAAAAGATAACTGGAAGGTTTTGGTTTCCATCAAAGTAATAGAACAATAAACAATGTTCCACCTGTTCAGTTCTCTTCCTCTTTTTCAAGTCAAGCCCTTTACCAGAAGACTCTTGATCCAACTCCTCTTGAGCACCACCTCCGCTAAATTCAGCCTCATCACACTGATTACCAGAGACATCAATGCCGTTTTTTGCTTCTTCATGAGACGGCATAAAACCTTCACTTTTCTTCTCATTCTTGAATGGACTCCCTTCAGTTCGACGCTCTCCAGATATCAAAGCCTCATTGGAAACTTCAGCCATGTGCATTTGATGATGCTGTGATTGCATCCCAAGCAGTGCTTTTGATCCATTACCTCCAAGAACCTCATCTGGCCCTCGCATTGGCCGCAATCCACGAGAATGAGGATTGAGAGGGTGAGGAACCGGAAAATGGTTCACGATTTCACTAAAATTGCCTCCATTGAAGCACGAAAATCTCGCTGCTCGCTCTATAAAAGCTGAATCAGCTGGAAAGTGAGGCAAGCTCTGAGGAAACCCCCCAGGAACAGTTGGTAGAAACATACCCTCACTTAACATTGCATTTGGCGTCCAACCTATACCAGCTTTTACAGCAAAGGCTACTCGAAGTGCTAGCAACATTTTGAACATTCATATTACAATAGCCTGAATTCTGTCCATTAATAGACTGGTCCCAAATGGCAGGGCCGAAAGAATCCATCATTGGGGCAGAAGCACAAGCTGAAGGCTCCGCCATTGAATTGCACATTGTGACCAATCCAATGGATGTAGTTGTTATCTTATTTCCATGTACATGCCAGTCTGAAGACATATTAGGTTCATGAAAGGTTACAGGATCTTCACTACCCTTAGCTGGCTCGACATTAGCATCATTTCCAGCCATTTCCATCTTATGTTTACAAAAAGTTGAGGCAAAACACAAGCACAGAACCAACTACAACACCTCCTTACAGTTTCTTCTAAAAATCCAAGAAACACCTGAAAATCAACTCCTCCAAAATCAGAGAGGAACCAAGTAAAAAATGAATGTTAAGAAACAAGGTTTACTGGGCATTTTCTTGCATATGTTGAGAAAATTAGTTCAACAGCCAGAAGTCCCTCACAGAGAAAAACAAATGAGAAATGGAGTATGAATCAGTTCCATTTTATGAATCAAGAATTGAAGAGAAGCAGGATCCTGAACCAAAAAAACATGTAACAGGCTGCCACCAGAACACTACTGCCACAACTATTCTCAAAGCTTTTCACTGAAACTAAAGCTGCCCTTCAAAAGATTAAAGCACCAAAGGGCCATTAATGCCCAGAACACGCAGTCCAGTGTTTAAAAGAGTTCAAGAAATTGGTCAGAAACGAGTCAATTGAAGCATAAAAACATTATTTCATCGTCATAAATACAAGTATACATTCATTCAAAACCCTTGGTCAGAGAGGAAACGAAAAGAGGCATCCAAGTAAGCAAGTACTCTGAAGAAACAGAACTAAAAGTGGGCAAAGAAAAAAGAAAAGAAAGATACCATTTTCAGATTGTCTGCTGCCTTTAAGAACTTCTGTACTACTGTGAACAACCCTCCAAGAAAAAAGAGTTCTTTTTTTCTTGAAAATTTTTGAATTTTTCAGTCCCCTTATTATCGTTCAAACTTGAGGGCAGTTGTAATAATGCACAGTTTCTGAGAGCATTCAAGAAAAACAATAAATATGGAGAGAGAAAGTGGGAAAACAAGATCAGGAGAGTAAATGCGTTGGAGAGAGAAGACAGTGCGTTGTTTGAAGGAAGTGAAAAAGGAAATCTTATTAGGAAAGATGCTCCATTTATACCCACTCCCCGCATCAAAAGAGAGCTCTTGATGATTAAACCCAGTAACCACCGCCACTGCCACTCGTTAAAAATTGTGAAATATCTCACATTCTTGATCATACAGACAGGGAAAACTGCCCTTTTAACTCTGGTAATGGTAATGAAAGAAGAAAACCTATATAAGTGCTTTCCTAGTTTGAATGAATGTCTGAGTTGAATTCCTTTTTCTCATGTGTTGGTCTTAATCTTTAAACAGTTTCTCTAATCGAAATAGCAATAAATCATAGGAGCAATAACTTGGGTATAGAGTGTGCTTAACCAATCATTTGCTCCCACTAAAGAATCTTGCAAGTGGGCTATTCTCATCATTCAAAGAGCATATTAGTGCTCCTTCCAGTTAATATTTATTTTTTTAATTTCGTTATATTAAAATTCGGATAAGAGTAGAAAATCAATACTCCATCGAACTCCCATAATATTTGATATAATTTTAATTATTTTATTATTATTTAAAAATTTATCGATACCCTTGAAATTTACATATGACCAATAATTGACTTATTTTGTTAGCTTTCATTAAGATTGCATTAAAATTTTATATTTGAACCGCTCAAAATGCCTTATTAAAAACCATAAACTATCATTTTATATATTTTTAAGTTTTTTATGTATTAGAATACTACTTTTAAAATATGCAAAGGTATAGACACATAGCACCAAATGGGGCATTTTTACACCAAATCAAAAAAAAAAAAAAAAAAAAAAAAATGGGGCATTGGTACAACATCGTATTTTTTAGTATTTTTTTATGGTAAATTACAATAAACTTTCTTCAGGTGTGTTATAATCATAAATACTTTTTCGTTGTTGAAAAAATTATTAATACTCCCGATATTTGATGAAATTATGTAATACTAAGATGGAGGCTTGAAACTGACAACTTTGCTCTTTTTTGTTTTTTATTTAAAAAATAAAAAATTGTAAAAAAAAATGCCGGATGATGTGGATGAAATTTTTTGAAAAAATATTATCTACTTAATCCTTAAAAGATATATTTTTTTTAAAAATAAGTAAAATTATAATTTATAGTCTATAAGGGTTTGATCAGTTCACCATAAAAAAATAAATAAAAACCAGAAACAAGCAGATTGGACTGATTGTTAGGCAATCGTTAAAATTATGGTGATATTGATTAATTTTTTAAATAACAATGAAGAATTTGAAATTATATCAATTTTAGGGAATTTCGTTGTGAATTACCCTATTTTTTAATGTTAAAAAGAAAAGAAGACATTTTTTTAAAGGTTGAAGTCAATATTTTCACCTTATGTCATGGAGTTATATAATTATGTCAGGTGTTAATTGTCAAACAACAAATGGTATTTGTAATTGTATAAATCCTTATATACTATGAGAAAAGATGATATTGGTAATGAAATATCAAGTGATAATTATAAAGTTATAAAAAAAATTATATTAAGTGGGAATAATTTTTTATCTTGTCACTATATAATTATTAGTGATAAAAATGTGCATAAAACTATCACTAAATCCAATTAGCAGCATATTGATAGTGACAACTTATTAGCAACACGATATAATGACAATAATTATTTATTGCCATTAGACCGTCACTATACATGTATCACTAATTGTATTTAATGATAACTTGTGTACAAATTTTGTCACTAATTTTTGTTGTTAACAAAATTTTCAAAAATAATAGTAATTATATATAATTAGTGACAATATCAATCTTTTATTTTTTGTAGTGATTAATATCATAAGATATTTTTGGATTATATAAAACTTTGAATCTTATTCTAAAAAGGTTCTTGAAGTAAATAAGACCCATAACATTTACAAGACAATAAATGACAATTTCATAACGAATACAATCAAAACTAAAAAAGTTTATTAATATTTAAAAATAAGGAGTTAAATTCATTTTGACCCTCCGTGTTATGTAAAAAGATAAAAAAAAATTCTATAAAAAATTAAATATCAATTTCACTCCTTATATTATTTATTTACAGTGTGTGTTTGAAGAATGAAATTAGCATTAGAGTAGAATGTTAGGCAATGTTGAAGGTGGGAAGGTTCATGATTATGATTGTAAATATATATTTGCAGCTTTATGTAATTAACTTTGTTTGTTTACTTTCTGCCTCAGTATTTTAGTGATAAAGATGAGAGTTTGAGCCACCATCTGACAATCCCTATTCTTTCTTATATTTCGTTTACCATATATATATTTTATTTTTATTTTTATTTTTTAAGAAAAAAGAGGGTTTAGACATTGTCCTCTGCAAACTTTACTGCCTGGGAAACAGAGCTTATAATATTTTGTTTATTTGGTGAAGACTCAAGACCCCCTACTTTATGCACACTTCATTATTCCTGCCCCCCTTCTCGCCTACACCTTTTTCTTTTTAATTTCCTCCCTTTTTTCTGGGATATTTTTATTTTTATAAAACATAAAATTCAGAATAAAATTACAATAAGTTTCCCTCAAATTTTATTTTAATTACTAATATTATTTTATTATTTAAAAAATTATAAATACTTTCTAAAATTGCAAATACACTAACAAATTAAATATATACCCCCTACAATGAGTATTAATGATTTTAAAAGAATATTTATATATTTTTAAATAATAAGAGATTATTTATAATTACGACAAATTACGTCTGCCATTTGTAAACATATTAAAAAAGAAATTAAAATAGACACACTTATATATTTGTATATTTGATGTTTCTCATAGATTGGCATGATTGGTTGGCGTTGGGGGTTGGAGTGTCAAGTGTGGTAGAATAATGGAATCTGCTCTGCTTTGCTTTACAAATACCTAAAATACTAAAACGCAGACTCCAAGTCCAAGCTGCCTACTCCCTACCCCAACCCCTTCATATATGATATATTATTACTCAAACTCATCTCATCATCTTTTTTTAATTACTACCTCACCCTTTTTCTTTTAATTACACCAAATCAACACTTAACCCAAATATTCATTTCAAATAATTACGCATCCATTTCTTATCAATTCCTTTTCATTTTATCACATTTGATTATATTCAACAATTATAGAGTTTTTTTTTTTTTTTCATTTTAAAAAAAATCTCGTACACGCTTCGTTATTTTTTTTTAAAAAAAAAGGTTATATAATTATATTACTTATAATTATTGTATTTTTTTTTTATCTCACGTTCAGTTTCTACTATATATTTTTTAGGTATTTAAATTATATGAAAAATAATATATTTATGTGAATAAAATCATGGTAAAAGATTCAAATAAAAGAAGAGGATCGGAAGAAGAAGAGGAGGAGGAACAAAATCATACCTACCATCTTGTCATAAAAGGAAAATAAAGCTGTTGACTAGATTCCTTAGGGCCTTTGATGTATGTCCAAATTCCAATTGCAATTATGTGTTCAATGTAAAGAAGTGAAGATCCTCGCTAATGGGGCGTCGCCACGTGGAAAATATATATTTCCTTTCTTTTTTTGATTGTTGTCCTACGTACATGCATTATCAATAAATATTTAATTAGCTATATATATATATATATTATCTGTAAATAATATTACTGTGAGATTGAGAGAGAAAGAATCGGTTCTTGGTTGGCATTGCCACTTCCTTTTGGAAAACCTAAAACAAAAAAAAAAAAACTAAATACAAAAACCAAAATTAATCAAGGTCTCTTTGTCTCTCTCTCATCTCTCTCTCTCTATGTATATATATATATATAAACACTCACACATACAGTAGTGTGTGTAGATTTGCATGCTGTGTGGAAATTATAATAAAGTGAAGTCGGTCATGACGTTTAATCAATTAGAGGAAGCACGTTTTTGGGGTTCGAATATATATACATGCATACATACACACCTAACATCAATTACTCTCTCTCTCTCTCTCTCCATATATATGTACACACAGATACGGTGTGTGTGTGTGTGTGAATGTGCATGCTGTGTGGAAATTATAATAAAGCATAGTTTGGTAATGAAGTTTAATCAATTAGATGGAAGCACGTTTTCGGAGTTTGAATTATGAAAAAGCAATAGTCGTACTTTAGTTCCATGTACTACTAATTAAAGGTTTTGAAATATGGACCTTATATACACAATATATATATATATATATATTATATATATATATATGAATCTATTAATTGTTTGTCCCTAATTAATATATAGTTTAATTTGCTTGTAAACAGCTATTGTCAAACCGATTATAATGAAGCTGCTGAAATCTATTTATTATTCTTGTTCACATTGCCAATTAATATTAATTTCCTTCCTTCTCTATATAAATCTATTTTCAATTGTCTAGCGAGCACAAGAACTATATTAATGAAACAACCAAATTAGTCATCGATATTGTCAACATACGTCGCCTACGTTGAATGATATTGCACGCCAACGTATTATTAGAAATAATAATACTCAAAGACTTTGTAATTAGTCTTTTAAAATATAATGCAATACAAGTCTAAAAACATGTTGGTATATATTTATTTTCATCATTATCATTCTTAAATCAAGAAAATGTGACAAGTCAAGACATCTATAATACTTGTAGGGATATATATCATTTAATCATGTTGAATTTCATTTTACCATATACTAGGGTTGATGTCACTCAATCTATGGTCTTGAGATCATTGGTTGCAGGGAATAAGTTCAAAATCAACGACAAAGATTAGGAGTGTTGGGTTGCCCTAACATAAATTCTTTGACAATAAAGTTAGGAACGCTTTTAACGTAGGAATCGGATAAACATGTTTAATATATGACAATATTGTTCAATGTACCTAAACATTTAATGTAGGACTACTTATAAGCACCCCAACCATACGGTCGCCATTGTGGGATTTTTCAAAATGTGTTATATGTTGTTTAATTAATGACTGAGAATTTACATCTTCAGGTAAATCAGGTCAAATTTGACTCGATCCATATAAAAAGACGTCTATCCTATGCCTTTTAGGGAATATTTCTAACTAAAGGGGTCAAATTGGGTATTTTATCAAATTTTTTAAGTCCGTTCATGATTAGTAGTATATGGTGAGGTGAAAGGGAATCCGAATCAAATTAGGAGAAAGAGAGAGTGCAATTGTTTATGCCAAAATTCATGATGAGTGAAGATGGAGAGAATATATATATATATATATACTGTACACACAAAATGATTTTTGCCATGCATACTCATCATCGATCATCATGATTTCAGACACTTTTGCTGCTTTCATTTCATGAAAAGATGGCGAAGAGCTTCTTGAAAATGTGCGTTACCAGAAACTTTATTGCATTGGGACCAATGGCAGAGGTTGATTGTGTTGGGTGCTTGCTTTGCTAGCTGCTGCCTAACATTGTAATATCTGTTCCCTCATCCAACCCCCTTTTTCTCTTTTATTTGTCGGCAAAAGATCTTCCCAAATCCAAATTTGTTAACACGTCAATATTCTACGCAACTCTTGCTACTCAATTTATGACATGTGTCTTTCTAAATCCCACATTTGTTTAGGATGTCAACGTTTTACGCAAGTTCATGGTACTAAATTTATGACATGTCCTATAGTCCATATGAGTGATCAGTGGAATTATCCGAGAGTTGATTCGGCAGTTTTTTTTCCCTTCTTCTTTTCATATTTACACATTCAAGATTTGAACACGAGAGACATTTTGTAAGAAACTCGTGTAACGATGAACCACTGTCGGATGTTGTTGTAAGAAGAAGTTGGTGAGTTTGCATTGATTGAAATGTAGGTCGTTTAAATACTGGGATTTGTAATTTTGGTGCATGGTGTTAAGTGTGGAATTGTGTGTAAGGTCAATATGCATTGGGTCTTAGTAACATCAATGTGGTGTGTGAACTGTGTGGGTTTGAAAATTGAAGCCATCTGTTTTAGGACAAGAGGTGTCGTTGCTGTCACTATTACAAGCTCTTTCGACACGTTTGCAAATGTTTAAAATCAATTATTATGAAAATACGTTGGAAAAATATTTTACATTTATATTTTTTTTTTATAAAATTATTCAAAATTATAAGGAGTTTTCCATCAATTTATTTTTTATTTTTTTCATTCATAACGTAATCTTTTAATATATTAATATGTTTATTTAGATATTAATGTAATAATATATTTTATTTTTTATATAAATTTTTTTTATGTTAGTTGGATGTCTGATCAATCTTTTGGATAGTGCTTTATGATAGCTGTCCTTGAATTTTTAATTTACTTAAAAAAAATTCAATTCCTAAATAATTCATTATTTTCTCTAACGTTTACAAATCATGGGCCTTTTTCTGTGACGGCCCATGGAGTAATGAATAGCCTCATAGTCCTTTGTGCATGCTGGCTGATCAGGCCCATCCATTTCATGGACCAGTGTTGGGCTATATGAACTAGGCCCACTCAGCTCAGCCTCAGCCCTCTCAAGTAGGCATATTATTAATTGTATATAACTTTATTCATAATTGAAAATGTGAAAAATCACGTGAGCGCATTTACTACATACATACATACATTTTCGTGATGTGTGCAAATATCCGAAATAGATCACTTCTGTGTCGCAATCGTATTTAATTCAATCTGTATCAAATATTTTATTCAACTAATATACTGATATAATCTAATAACGTGTTTCTTTCCGAGAGAGGCTACAAAATTTATCACAAATTTCGGGTGAGGGTGTCAGTGGGTGTGTGTTTGGGTTTTGTTTGGTTTTTTGTGTTTGTTTGTTATTGTGGTTTTCTTTTGGTTGGTGTTTTAGTTTATTTTGTTGTTTTTTCGTGGCGTTTTTAGGTTGGTTTTTGCGGGGTGTTGTCGGGGTTGTATTTATCGTTGCTTTTGGGACCATTATTGGAGTTGGTTTTTTTTGGTTTTTGTTTTTTGTTCGTTTTTTGTTTGGTTTATTGGTTGGTTTTTTGGAGCAATTTTGTTTAAATAGTGTCATAAATTGGAGCTGTTGCTTGTGCCTTCTTGCTAAACAATTTCTGTCTAATTTGCCTGTTGTTATGTCTATTTTATCTGAACGACAGAAAAAAGATACATTTTTTTCACTAGTAAATAAACATGTTTGTTTGTGACAATAATCGATAATTTACTTGTTCAGTATTATGTTTTTATGTATTGGTGTTTATTATCATTTTATTTTATTGAGGGTATATATGTTACTCTATGTGATAAATATTTTTATTGTTAAATTCTAACGCTTAATATATTTATAAAAAGGATTCATTCATGTTCATTGAGATTGTAGATTCTAGGGTGATTTGTGATCTTTTATTTAGTTAAAATTGACAAATATGTCCTAAGATTATGACCAAGTACTAAATAATTTAAGTAAAAGCGGTGTGGAGAGGAGCGTGTGGTGCTATGGATCGGATTCGCATGCACTGATTGATTATGGGGTACTGTTGGTTGGTTGATTTGTCGTAATAGACTCTGGTTATATTAATTGGGTCGCAGTTATTATAATATCAGTGTTAATATTTCTTCTCATCGAAATTATATGAGTTATGTTTGTTTATGAGGATTAGGTTTTTTATGTAGGTGAATTGGATGGGTGGATTTCCTTGTTTGGCTGTTCGGCCTTTATTTAATATGTCGTTTCTACTTTGTCTTCTCGCTCGGCTTCTTCTCCACATGAAAACACTCGCAAGAATATTATGTGATGGAGAGTATTATGAATATTCAATTTCTTGTTGTATGAGATTAATAATAAATGTAATTAAAAAAACTAAATATTATTAAATCAACGTTATAGGACGCACAAACCGGCCGAATTGATGAACAAACTAAAGAATTATACTTAAATTGGTTTTCCATACAGCTTGCGATCATTTAAAAAAAATATACAGAATGATATATTACATTTAATATTTACCATAATGATTGGAATTTTTATAACCAAACAAGAAAATACAGTGAAAAATTAGTCTGAAACCCATCCGCCAACTCTCTGAAGTTGACCCTCTGTTTTGTGTGTATACCGAGGCTCACGTTACCATTTCATCTCTCTTCTGTCGAAATTCTCAACTCTTGATAGTTCAAGAATGGCTGCACGTACCTCGAATCAACGGTAATGATGAGACCCATGATTTGGTAGGAGAATCCAAGGAGGCCAAAAAGTTTCTTTTCCCCAGGTATGAAATTTAGCGTTTGTTCAAGTCTTGATTCTGGTAAGAAATGAGTGCTAGATGGACAGTCTCTTCCGCTGTGTACGGTTGTCTGAGCTGCTCCAAGAGTTTGACTTTGAATTAGGAATGTTATTTCTTGCTCAATTTTGCTGGTAAGCAGGAAGAATTTCGAAATTTGAGGAAATTTTGGATTTTGTAATGGATTAAGCTCTTGATTTTGCTCCTTTCCTTTAGTTTCGTTTTTCTTCTCTCGTTGGGTCAGAAGATTGCTGTTTTTAAGTTATGAGTTGCTTTGGTGCAATTTTCAGCATGTTGTTTCCTTCTTGCTGGAAGATAGAGGAGGAACAATGCCTGGTTTGCGTATTATGTATTTGTGCAACCATGAAGAATTTGTAACTACAATTAGAGCTAAAACTGTCTGATCTTCTGTAGTATATTTGTGTGTTTTGTGATTTAGGAACTGGGATGATTCTGGGCTTATTTTCTTGGTTCTTATGTAGGATCTTATTTGGTGTTTTCTCACATTCCAGGCTTTTTTGGTTAACATTGTTCAAGATCTTTTCTTTTCTCTTGCTATCAGATTACATCTGTTTTAAGACAAATGTTGCAACTTCGTTTCCTTTGTGATCGGACTTAAGTGCATGAGTGCTTCGTTTTATATTGTTATGGAAGGCAACCATGTTTGGATTTACACCCTAAACACGAAGTTGCTGCTTTGCTAAGAAACACAATCAATTTAGTTTTTCGTTCATTTTAGATCGCGTATTCTTAGAGACACAATTCACACGATCTTGTCTTTACTACGCTAGGTATCATTTGTAATATGGTTTGATTAGATTATTGTTTAGAATGTATCAGATGGATGCATCTCCCCTTCCTATGTGATCTTGTTTTTCAGGTACTAAATCATTTTCTTGATAGCTGTGGTATACTAGTTGAGGAATTTCAGTGGATGCCTGATTTTGAAAAACTTTTGTGATAATGCCTTTTCGTTTATCCGCAGCATCCAATCAAGACTATCACTAGTAATGGGTGCAAATGACATGGCTGCGATGCCATCTGACATTTCGGACTCAGACATGCAAAAACCTCTGAATGAAGATGCATACAGCTCTAATGATGTTGGAGAAATACAGAATGCATTGGAAGTGTCATCTGAAGCAAATATGGCTTTAGAGCGCTCTTCTGAGAAGTTGGCAAATTTAGAGAATCTCTTATTGCATGTCTTGGCGGGCAAAATCGATATCGGAGCAATTGATGTTGAAAATAACGAGATATCAGCAGAATTGATTGAAAAGGCTTTCACATTCGATCTACTCTATGCACTGCTAAGTTTTGAGCTGAGAGAGCTGGAGAATTTGATGGGTGATCTTCAAGAACTAATTGTTGATGCCCTTCGTAAGATATCTGCTTGTGATCATGCAACGGAACTGCTCATTGGGCTGGTAAGTAAATTGCATGACTCTGAAGAATTACTAAAACAGTCACAAGAGCGTATTTTGGAGATGAAAATTCAATTAGCCAAGTTGCAGATGACCTCGTTTTCTTCTAAACAATATGAATGTAAGTCTTACCGTATAATCATCACAATGTACATATCTATTGATTTTTGTCATTTTTCACTGATGCGGGCTCTTTTTAACAGGGGAAAATGGCTTGGTTGTGGGTGTAAATGAAGAACTTCATTTAGCGAGTGCGGAATGGAAGCCTGAAACACGGACAATTGAACAAAGACGTACCCTCAGAATGTTGGAAAAATCTCTTGCACGAGAGCTGGAACTTGAAAAGAAGTTAACTGAGCTCAAACAGAATGAAGAAGATCTAAAGTTAAAGAAACGGTTAACTGAACAAGTTGCCATCTGCATGGAAGAGGCAGCGGGAGGTTGCTTGGGGTAGGTTCTTAGAGGCCGATAATAGAGCAGAAGTACTGATGGGAATATCAAAAGAAATGCTGGGAAAGGTTCAGATTGTTCACTTGAATCTTAGCAGTTCAACCAAGAGGGAACACGAGTTAAACAGTAAATTGCAAGATTGCATAAATCAGTTAAATGCAAAAGAAACTTCAATCGAGAAACTCAACTGCAGAATTACAGAGCTTGTCGCTGATAATGCTGAAGTAACAGGTTTAAGAGAAAAGGTTCAGATGCTAGAAGAAAAGCTTAAAAGAACTGAATCCAAGCTTGAGGAGGCAAATAGTTCGAACGAATGAGTCAACAGCAACTTAAAGAAATGGAAGCTGAAATTGAGTCTTTAAGGGATAAGATAGACACAGCAGAGAATAGGGCTGAAAGTGCTGAGCAGAAAGCTACACATTTAACCGACACAAACCTTGAACTGACAGAAGAGCTCGACTTTCTGAAAAATAGTATTGAAAGCCATAAAAGAACAGAAGCAGTTGAGGGAGTTCGATATCCAACTCCAACATTCTAGGGCATCCTCCGAGGCAAGCCAAGAGCAGCAGAGTATGTTATATACTGCAATATGGGACATGGAAACATTAATTGATGAACTGAAACAAAAAGTTGCAATAGCTGAAAGTAAGACCGAAAGTGCGGAGGAGCAATGTATTATTTTGTCTGAGAAGAATTAACAAAGAACTTGAGTTTCTAAGATCTAGAATGGAATTCATGGAGAAATCTTTGGATGAAGCTACTCTTGAAAAACAATCATGCGCAAAAGACATCAGCATAAAAACAAGTCTGATTATGGATACAGTTATGCAACTAGCAATGGAGAGGGAACGTGTGCAGAAACAGGTGCATAATTTACGTTTTTGACTTCTTGTTTCTGCCTAAAATATTGATGCATTTCTCATTAAAAGTTGGTCTTTTCGAAATTGAAGAATCTGAAGTTAATACATTTGAAATATGGACTTTATTTACTGCAGTTAATCTCCTTGACAAAGGAAAACAAAGTATTGATAGAGAAATTAAAGAAAAGAATGCATCGGTAATTTGGCAAGACAGGAGAGCTGTGATGGGAAAGAGGTCTGTTATCCGCGATTCAGCTGATTTTGAGTCTGGAAAAACTTCAGCAGTGAAGAACACAGACATCTCATATTCAGAAAGTTTCCAGGTAGGTGTCGATTTTCATCCCTTAAATCGCTATTTGATCATGCAAATCCTGATGATGTGGTGATAAACCCCAGTTCTGAAGTGAACAATGACCTCTGTGGTAAAAACAAAGGTTTGCTCGGTTTCAAAATCTAAAAGTACAAAAATGTAACTTTGTTGAGTCCATCCTGAAAGTTGAACCCTTCTCAGCATAGTTGTATCTTGAGACAAACTTTCTTGCATGATCATTAGAAAGAAATGCAAATCATCAAACATTTCTTTCTTGCATCTTCTGTACTTTTCTTGTCAATTTCTCGCTAATAACACTTGAATTTTCATAACGTACAAATGCTAGATTCTTGCCCACTTCTCCTAGACATATTTGACATTAAGTTGCTCTCTGTACCATATGTTCAACTTGAAAAGGATCAAACCTCAGTCACTTTCAAGAAAAGTAATGTGCAAGGATAGGACATGATTCTGCAATCAGAATGTGACCTTGTTGTATGTGAATTAGGTCGAGAAATCAACCGAGGATGCTCTCCCAGATGAGAATGAAACAGGGTCTTCAAGTTCCGAAAACGTCGAGGATGAGAGGTTGGATGAGACTAGGAAATACCGCAGAAGATTTATATTCATGGCTGTTCTTGTTCTGATGCTATCAGTATTAGCTGGACATTTGTTTCTCAAAAAATTCGCCGTCCTTAAACCTGCTGAAAGTTGATTCTTTGTACGGCATACCACAACCAAGAATTGGCTACTTTTTTTTTTTAATTTCTATGTATTTCTTGTTGTTTGTTTGTTAGAACTATTAGACACAAGTGGTTTTTGTTTGTTGGTGTTTGAATTATTGAGTCCTGGAAGGGACTCTACATTCTTGTAAATTGTGTGTAGGATTTTATCTGATTCCAAGTTTTTGATTGAACGTTGGATCAGAGGGTAGAAAACGCTGTACACTTGTGTATGTGTTGATCTAAATCATCTAATGTTTTGTCAACTTTGGCAAGATGATTGAAATTTAGGTAAGATCATGCAGCATACTTTCTTTTTTTCGAAAATTTAATTCGAATTGGGTTAATAAGAATTAAGGGAAATTTAACTCGAATTTAATTCGGCCAATTGAATCAATTATATGACAAGTGTATACATTTTTGTCGTGCAATTGATGTACAGTTAAGGAAAAGTGATCACATATAAGTGTATTGTATTACTTTTGTAATTGGTTTGGATCGACCAAATTTGATCCGAGCTAAATTTTTTTGAAAATTAATTATATATTTTTCATGTAATTAATTTATATCACACATGCTATGATTTGGTTCAACCTACCTAATATAGGCAAAGACCAAATTCTTACGTCACCTAACCCGACTTTGAGAAATCGTGGCTACTGTAAAGCGACTCCTGCCACAAAGCGCTTCATACCTCGACGTTCTCCGACGTCGTATGTATCATACAGAGCGTCCCCATTCCAACTCTTTAAATCTGAATCCCGTTTCTATAAAAGGGCAACCGACGCGACTCCCACAAAAACCTAGCCGTAATTTTCTGCCTCGTACGAAAAATTTCACTCTTAGATCTTCTTCACCATCTGTTTCAGGATCTCTCTATGAAAATCTTCGTTTTCTCTTTTTATTGGTCGAAGGATACATGCACCAGATGGCCCTTCGCAGCTGTAAGCAAAAAGTTGCGAAGAAAAATCCGAGTTTAGGTACCTCCGGTGCTAAAAAAATCAGATTTTGGTAGAACATTCTTGGTTGGAATTTTTTTGAATTTAAATTCTACTTCGTTTTGCCAATACAATAATTCGTTTTTTTTTTTTTATTCTAAATGATAGTTCGTCGGAGGGCGAAGCAAAATGATGAGGATTTCATAATCCGAATTCCCGTGTGGAATCTTCTTATCCGATTATGGTCTTCAAAGTTCTCTGATTGCTTTTGCTTGCTTGATTTCTTTATCCTGATATAATTTGTTATTCTTTTTCATGAACTTTTATTTTGTCATTTGATTGAAATCGGAGCTTTTAATTTGTTGAAATTCTTGTCTATTTGGGTCCACATTCAAATCTTTCTCCTCTTTGAACTTGTGCATCTCCACTTTCTTTCCTTCCATCACGTAATGTTTTTCTGTGGTTGTTTAGTGAGCGAAGAAGTTTTCAGCACCATAATACATAGTCTGTGATGAACTTGTGTGTGCAGACTATACGAGCATGGTGCTACATTGATCTTTCTTCGGTAATGGCCAGTTGATGTGTTTGTGAGGAGTGGCTGTTTTATTGGAACTATGAAGAAAGACATCTCCACATTAACGTATTGTTTAGACATTTTTCTTGGATATTTTACATATGAAGTAACCATCAAACCGGGTTGATGTCGATATGGCTACCAAGAAGTGGATTTATTCATGGTTAAATCACTTTCACACCCACTTGAAGTTAGTTTCAATTACACTAAACTCACACCACTAACCGATGTTAGTATATATCACAGGCGTTATGTCGAAAAATTTTTGTTATTGAAAATGGAATGTTATTTATAACTTCAAAGTGTATTCATTATCTTCAAATAATAGGGGGTGTAAGTTCCTATTGGGTCGAGCCCTGTTTGTTGTTTGATTGTTGGTTGTAAATTTAGAGGCACTGAAAAATACCCTCATGAACTTAGATTCGGCTGGTGAGGGGGATGACCATACAGAGCTGCTGAGGAGAGCAGATTGCGCCTTGTCTTTAGTCATGTTGCTGATTTCAAGCTTATTATGGATTTGCGCCCTTGGACTGTCTATTGGAATCCGCTCATCCTTCAGCCCTCGACTTCGGAGCAGTGGTGTTTAGACATTTTTCTTGGATATTTGCATATAGGATAACTGTAACCCCCTTTTGAGTTGGTGTCCGGCACTGGTGTGGCAGGCGTGCGCACCAGGGCGTAGGACGGTGTCGGCATGGGGCGACACAGCGAGGCATAGTCAGACAGACGGTCGGTCGGGCTGCCAAGCGGCAGTGTGCGCGAGCAGGCGTGCTGCGCACAGTGGGCGGACGGCTTGGCAGACGCGCGCGCTGGACTCGGCAGCGTGCGCGCAGCACTCGGCAGTAGTGCGTGACTCTCGGCAGCGTGCGTGCGCACGGGCTCGGCAGACGGGGCTCGGCACGCAGTGTGCGCACGGACTCGGAGCTGTGTCGGCAGCAAAACTCGGCAGTGGCCGAGAGCACTCGCAGCAAGGGCTGGGGCTCGGCAGCTGCGCGCCAGCACTCGGACGGTTACGGTCGGTTACTGAGGGCTGAGTAGTGGAAGGCAGTTATGCGGTAACTGCCGTCCACTAACACAGACCGGGCGGTTAGGGCTGACTAGACCCAGCAGTTGAGGGTTGTTCTCTGCACAGTTTTATATTCATTGTGTAGATTCAGTGTTGCACGTGAGTGGTGTGCAAGCCTGAGTATTCCTTGTAATTGATGCATGGTGATTAATGCAAGGTTGGGATCATTCCTGTAAATTGTGTTGCTGTGTTGTGCTTACGTTGGTTAATGCATGCGCGGTTTGATTGGCTTGCTAAAAAACTAATTCAGTCTAAACTAAACACGAGCGTTGAGAGATTGAGGGAACAGGCTGACTGGTTTGGGCGAAACCAGGCCGCACAGCGGACGGAACGGACTGAAAATTCATAGTCGTTAAAATCCCTGTGACAAGTGGTATCAGAGCCAGGTTTACCACTGGTTCTGTGGAGTTTGAGGCATGGCTGACCAAACTTCGTTGCGTAATCGTGTGGCTGAATTGGAGTCCCAAGTCCAACGGATGCTGGAGTTACTTGGACAGGCCCCGGAGTCTCCACCGGTGGCCCTGTTTCCGCTCGTGGATACCCTGCACTCGAGGGTTGAAACGTTGCAGAAGACGGTGAGTGATTGGCCGGAGATGTTGGATAAGCGGGTGATGTCGGCTATTGAGGAAGCAAGCATCCTCACTGATGCGGTTGATGTGAGAGTGGATGGCGTTCAGGCCGAAGTAAACTTGCTGAAACGAGCAGTGGGTCGAGACGATGACCGTGCCCCAATGTCCAAGGTAAAAGTTCCTGATCCGAAGCCCTTTGGCGGTGCACGTAGTGCCAAAGAGTTGGAAAACTTTCTATGGGATATGGAAACATATTTCCAGGCCGCTCGCATTCCGGAGGCGGAGAAGGTGTCGATCACCAGCATGTACTTGACTGGTGATGCGAAGCTCTGGTGGCGTACACGTCTTTCTGACGACGCCAGTGCGAATCGGGACAGAATCGAGACGTGGGACGTTCTGAAAAAGGAACTGAAGGATCAGTTCTTACCCTGCAACACTTCGTGGCTTGCTAGGGAGTCTCTCCGGAAATTGAAACATGCAGGTACCGTGAGAGACTATGTGAAGGAGTTCAGCTCCCTAATGCTGGACGTTCGGGACATGTCCGAGGAGGACAAACTATTTAATTTCCTGTCGGGACTGCAGACTTGGGCTCAGACGGAGTTAAGGCGTCAGGGCGTCAAGGATCTGCCGTCTGCGATTTCGGCTGCTGACAGGTTAGTGGATTTTCGAGTCACTAACCATTCTGATCCAGAAAAGAAAAAAGGATTCTGGAAAGGAGAAGGGGAGGTCCGGTAAGACGTGGAAGGATGGAAAATTTAAGAAGAAGAAGCACCAAGAGGGAACAGGGTCGGGAAACAAGGAGACCGTCCAGTCCAACTTTGACAGGACAAAGAAGGGCTGTTACCTCTGCAATGGTGATCACCGCATGCGGGACTGTCCTAAGCGAGGGAAATTGAATGCTTTGGTGGCTGAGGCCGACGAGGATGAGGGTGATCCGCCTAGGGTCAATCCTCTGCAGTTGGTGAGTGCACTGCAGGAACGACCACCACACAGAAGGGACTGATGTATGTGCGGGTGCAGATTAACGGTAAAGCTGTGATGGCTATGTTGGATTCGGGTGCTACTCACAACTTTGTGGCTGACAGAGAGATTCAGAAACTTGGGCTGACTCTCGCTCAGCATGCTAGCCGCATTAAGGCGGTAAATTCAGAGGCGAAACCTATCCAAGGAGCAGCGTGTGTAGAACTGAGGGTGGGCGCCTGGACGGGCCAATGCAAACTATTGGCTGTCCCCTTGGATGATTTCGACGTGATTCTCGGAATGGACTTTATGCTGCTGGCTAACGCTATGGTAATGCCCTATCTAAATGGATTGTTTATTGCTAATCCAGGCGGTACTTGTTTTGTACAGGGTACTTACTTGCAGGATTCCGTTCGGTCGACGGAAAAGAAAGACAGTTTAATGTCGGCAATGCAGGTGAAGGCTGGTTTGAAGCGTGGTGAACAAACCTATCTTGCTGCATTGATTGAAATCAAACCGGATGTCGTTCAGGAAGTTCCTGACGAAGTGGCTGAGTTGTTGCAGGAGTTCAAGGACGTTTTTCCTCCTGAACTGCCTAAAAAGTTACCCCCACGACGAGCTATCGATCATGCTATTGAATTGGAGCCTGGCGCACGACCGCCTGCGCAGGCCCCTTACGCATGGCCCCTGCGGAGTTGGCAGAACTGAGGAGCAGTTGGACGGACTGTTGGAGGCCGGGTTGGTCCAGCCGTCCAAGGCGCCGTATGGTTCCCCCGTTCTGTTCCAAAGGAAGCAAGATGGTTCAATGAGGATGTGTGTGGACTACAGGGCATTGAATAAGGTTACTATCAAATAAGTATCCTATTCCGAATGCTATAGACTTGTTTGATAAGCTGACCAAGGCCAAATACTATACCAAGATAGATTTGAGGTCAGGATATTGGCAGGTTCGGGTAGCTAGAGGTGATGAGCCAAAAACCACGTGTGTGACGAGGTACGGCTCTTTTGAATTTTTGGTGATGCCATTCGGCTTAACCAATGCTCCAGCCACGTTTTGTAATCTGATGAATGATGTCTTATATGAGTACTTGGACCGGTTTGTTGTTGTTTACTTGGATGACATTGTAATTTACTCTGAAACATTAAACGAGCATGTAAAGCATTTGAGGGCTGTGTTCCAGAAATTAAGGGAATACGAGCTGTATGCTAAGAAAGAGAAGTGTGAGTTGTTGTTGTGAGAAAATTACATTCCTTGGGCATGTGGTTAGCCAAGGACAAATTCAGATGGACCGAAAGAAGGTGCAGGCAGTGATGGATTGGGGATTCCATCAAGATGGCCGACCTACGTTCGTTCTTGGGACTTGCAAATTATTACAGACGGTTCATCAAGGGGTACTCGAAAATTGTAAACCCCTTGACGGACTTGCTGAGGAAGGATCAGAAGTGGGAGTGGACTGTTGCTTGCGAGGATGCATTCAGAATACTGAAGCAAGCCATCTCATCACAGCCGGTGTTGAAACTGCCTCAGTTTGAGGCCGTTTGAGGTGCAGGTTGACGCTTCTGATCGGGCACTCGGGGGTGTGTTGGTGCAGGACAAACACCCTGTTGCCTTTGAGAGCCGTAAACTGAAAGATGCAGAATTACGGTATAGCACGCATGAGAAGGAGATGACGGCTGTGGTTCATTGTTTGGAAGCGTGGAGGCATTATTTGTTAGGTACAAAATTTACTGTTGTTACTGACAATGTTGCTAACACATATTTCAAACGCAGAGAAAGCTGTCCCCAAAACAGGCTCGTTGGCAGGAGTTTTGGGAGAGTTCGACTTTGAGTGGGTGCACCGGCCGGGCAAGCACAACGATGTGGCCGATGCCCTAAGCCGGAAGCTGGTTGAGGAGTATGTTGCTGCCTTAACCGTTGTCGAGTCTGATTTCCTCGATCAGATTCGGGAAAGTTCCAAAACGGATGCAAGTTATCTGAAGTTGGTGGAACAGGTCAAAAGTGGCCTGATTCGGAAGTATTGGCTGACAGTGGGCTACTGTATGCCAAGGGTGGACGAGTGTTTGTGCCAACGGGGACGTTGCGCCGCCGTTTGCTGAGGGAGACACATGATCCACAATGGGCTGGACATCCCGGAATTGACAGAATGATTGCTCTGTTGGGTCGTCGGTATTATTGGCCGAGGATGGAGGAGGATGTTGAAGCTTATGTACGGACTTGTCTAGTCTGTCAGCTGGACAAGGTGGAAAAAGAAAGGCCGGGTTACTGCAACCGTTACCGATCCCAGAGGTGCCATGGCAGTCTGTTTCCATGGACTTCATTACGGGTTTTCCTAAGGTGAATGGTATGGCTTCTATTCTAGTTTGTGGTTGATCGCTTTTCTAAGTATGGGATTTTCATTGCTGCGCCCCATGCTTGCCCCGCTGAGACGGCGGCTGAGTTATTCTTTAAGAATGTTACTAAGTATTTTGGTGTTCCAAAAGATATTGTTAGTGACAGGGATGCCAGGTTTACCGGAAGGTTCTGGACAACGTTGTTCAACATGATGGGAACGGAGCTGAAGTTCTCCACAGCCAATCATCCTCAGACCGATGGCCAGACGGAGAGGGTGAATGCGTTGGTGGAGGACTACCTGAGACACTATGTGTCGGCTAGCCAGCGAAATTGGGTGGATTTGCTGGACGTTGCCAGTTCAGTTACAATTTGCACAAGTCCTCGGCTACGGGTATGAGTCCTTTTGAGCTAGCTTATGGGCAACAACCAACGACGCCCCATGAGATCTCAGTTCAAAGGACGGGTGGAAAGTGCCCTGCAGCCTACCGGTATGCTCGGTCTAAACAGGAGCTGTTGGACGAGGCGAGGGATAGCTTGGCCAAAGCACAGCGCAGGAAAAAAGTATGCTGATATGGGAAGGCGACATGTGGAGTTCAGTGCCGGAGATCAGGTGTTTGCTGAAATTAACACCGCAGATTTGGAAGAAAATCAGCTCCAAGTCTGTTCATCGAGGACTGATTCCGAAATATGACGGCCCTTTGAGGTAATGAGCAAAGTGGGTTCGTTAGCTTATCGTTTGAAACTGCCTGATCGTCTGAAAATTCATCCGACTTTTCATGTAAGTTTTCTTAAGAAATTCCATCAGGATTTGTTGGACGCGGCGAGACAGCAAACTCAACGTGCTCCACCGGTGATTCGAAAGGAGTTGAAAAGACTGTTTGAAAATTCTTGATCATAGAACGATGGGCCAAAGTAAGAAGAATCGAAGAACTGATTACTTGGTTCATTGGTCGGGTGAGTCGGAAGCTGATGCTACATGGGAACGTGATGTTACATTGGCAGTTTGAGGGAAAGCTGGATGAATATTGGGCAGCCAGGGACGGAATTACGCCGACGAGGGCGTCGGGTTCTTCTGGTGGGGGTGGTTTGTAACCCCCTTTTGAGTTGGTGTCCGGCACTGGTGTGGCAGGCGTGCGCACCAGGGCGTAGGACGGTGTCGGCATGGGGCGACACAGCGAGGCATAGTCAGACAGACGGTCGGTCGGGCTGCCAAGCGGCAGTGTGCGCGAGCAGGCGTGCTGCGCCAGTGGGCGGACGGCTTGGCAGACGCGCGCGCTGGACTCGGCAGCGTGCGCGCAGCACTCGGCAGTAGTGCGTGAGCTTCGACAGTGTGCGCACGGGCTCGGCAGTGGTCGACAGCGTGTACACACTCGGCAGTCGGCAGCTGTGCGCACGGTGTGCGCACGGACTCGGCAGCGGTCGCAGCTGTGCGCTGGAACTCGGCAGTGGCCGAGAGCACTCGGCAGCAAGGGCTGGGGCTCGGCAGCTGCGCGCCAGCACTCGGACGGTTACGGTCGGTTACTGAGGGCTGAGTAGTGGAAGGCAGTTATGCGGTAACTGCCGTCCACTAACACAGACCGGGCGGTTAGGGCTGACTAGACCCAGCAGTTGAGGGTTGTTCTGCACAGTTTTATATTCATTGTGTAGATTCAGTGTTGCACGTGAGTGTGTGCAAGCCTGAGTATTCCTTGTAATTGATGCATGGTGATTAATGCAAGGTTGGATCATTCCTGTAAATTGTGTTGCTGTGTTGTGCTTACGTTGGTTAATGCATGCGCGTTTGATTGGCTTGCTAAAAAACTAATTCAGTCTAAACTAAAACGAGCGTTGAGAGATTGAGGGAACAGGCTGACTGGTTTGGGCGAAACCAGGCCGCACAGCGGACGGAACGGACTGAAAATTCATAGTCGTTAAAATCCCTGTGACAATAACCATCAGGCTGGGTCGATGTTGAGATCAGAATCCGAAAGTGGTAGAAAGAAATTCACTGAAAACAGACTATGGCTATGAAGAACTGGATTTGATTACTCAATTTCCTGTTTGTTGGTCAAGAACTGGATAATCATGAATTCTTAACATATTGTGGGCTGAACTTTATCGTTGAATTTTGAGAAAATAGCCAAGCGAGGTATCAGATCGTGTTTAGCAATTAGCATCCAGTTGTTGTCTAAGGGTAATATGTATCCTTCCCAGTATTGTACTTTACTGCCGGATCCGAATCCGTTTAGCTTACAAAATCATATAAGTCGACACATTTATATAAATATTTTGGAATCTATAAATATTAAATTTTATTTTAGAAATAAGTTATCGATTGTTTTTTGGATAAATATATTTATGAATTTATAAGATATTCTTAATCATAAATTTAGAATTGATATGAAAAAATCTAAAATAGTGTATTAACAATCTCATTAATAAGTTAGATTCTTGAAAAAAGCCTATGAATTCTGGCACTTTATTTGAATTTTATATGTTACTTATTTTAATAGGAATTGTAAAATATTTTTCAGTGACTTATCAAATTATAAATATTTTATATTTTTTTTATAAAAAACATAATTCTAATCGATACACAATTGTTTTTCTTTTTTTTTGGGGGATGAGGATCGCACACCCTTTTTTAAATTCAGATGCTAGCCACTTTAAATATGAAATAAACGTCCTTTAATTTTATCACATTTATATTGTATATATTGAGTGATAATAATTTCTTATATTTAATTCTAATGATGGCTGTGCTTAATTTATTATATTTTATAATTAAGAACACATCTTGTGGCCTCTATAAATTTGTTGCCAATCGTGGTTTATCATACACAATCAATTCGTCATTATTTTTTAATGTTGACCACTTGTAAACAATATTTAAGTTTGTGAAATAATTGTTTCAAAACTTTCCCCATTTCCATATCCAAAAAAAAATAAATAAATAAATTCCCCATATTTTCGAAAATACAGTGATGTCTTTAAAACAAGTAATAAACTATTACAACATTCAGTACGCAGTACAATAATATTTCTAAATTAGTCAACGACTTCAAGTGAAACAGGAAAACAACATACGCATACTATTATATACGTATGACTGGAACTCACAATCTCTTGGGTGGGAGACCTCAACCTCATTCAACATTCATATAATTAAAGATATTCACTGTATATTTATATAATTAAAATTTTTGACGTGCATTATATATATATATATATATGTATATAGTGCATGACCATTGAGAAGCAAATTTTTTTAATTAATTTTCACTGTAATTATGATTTTTTCTTTTCCGGTCTTTTGTCAAGAAAGAAGTCAATTATGAAATATGGAAGGCTCAACGTCTCATTAATCCCAACTAAATTCATTTCAATATGTTAGATTTTATATATGCCCATAGGAAAAGTAAAACCATAAACCCTTAATAGCACAGATTCCCAAACTTCAAGAAACAAAAAAAAAGACACCACCACAATTTTATTCAAATTAGATCTGATTGTGTCAAATCAATCATATAAAATAAGTATGGTACACTTGCAATGTAATTTGTTATTGCACTTACTATACAAATTCAAGTCTGACCAAACCCTATTTAGGTTAGAATTTTTCTTATTCCACAGTGTCATTAAGACAAAATATGAAATCCACACTTTCTAAATTTACAAATTAACTTAATCTTTTGATTTAGTTTGACTGATCACAATCACCTTTCAATATTTTTTTTCCTTTATATATAGCAAACATCCCAGGAAAAGAATTTCCTCACAATTCAAGAAAATTAAACAGCAATGAAGAAAGTTCAGTGGCTGTTGCTTCTCTTAGCCGCTCTCGTTGCTTCAATATCTGGTAATTTGTATTTTCATATCCCTTTATTAGTTAATCATTTGTCTGTTAATATTAGTTATTATTTTATTTCACTAAAAAAAAATGTTTTTTTTTTCCCTTTTGGCTTCTTTTCTAAAAGGCAAATTCAAAAATAAAATATGGTATACAAATAAAAAAAAAATTAATTAGTGCATGATTGGATTGGGTGCAGGTCCGTGGATGGTGGGGGTAGAAGCACAACTGCCGCGCTGCACTCAGAATCCGGATGCCGACCGCTATGCGGAGATCAGTGCGCGTTTTGTGCTTGTATTGGTGGAATCTGCTTTCGGGGCTGTAGCCGCCGCCCGCCTCTCATAAACCTCTTTCCAAAATACCCCAATTAATTAAATATCGTATTTGGAGGAAAAATATTACCAAAAGAAAAATAAATATGTGAGTCAGTCTATTTCTATCAAATTTAACATTCAAATACAAAATAATGGTAATCAATTTGCCATTTTCCCTTTCTAATTATGCTATATTCTCCAATGTTACTATGCTACATTTACATTTTTTTGTGTATAAATTCAATATAAAATAAATAAAGTACAAATCATTAAAATAAAAGAAAGTGGCGAACCCATATATATATATATATATATATAATATGTACACTCAATAAAAGTAGCGAGTTTTATTTTTCTAGTGATGTTTTTTTATAAGATGCCAAGCCAACAAAAAACAACCAATGAGGTGAGAAATCAAATCAAGAAATATGAAAAATATAAACTATTTGCAAACCAAACAAAATGAAGAACTAAATACGCCAAAAAGATACAATTAGAGAACTTTAGTCCTATTGCAGGGTTTCGATAGACTTTTAAATAACAAAGGAGTATTTATAATTGTATCAAATATTAACAGAGTTTAATGTAATTTATTTTTAAAATAAAAAGAACATGGAGAGCCCATTTATAAAACACTAAACTAATATTAGCGAGCTCTCCATTTTCAAGTGTCGATTTAAAATTTATGTAGATGTACATGTGAAATATTCAAATACGATCACGTTTGGATGAACGTGTATATTAGCATGAAATATCTTTAGGCAATATGCACTTAAATACAAATATCCTTTTAATTAACCACAAAAAAGGTTTTTGCAATCTTATTTCAAGGAATTTGACATTTACATAATTGGACAAGAACCTAAGTACTCACGATCATCGATCACCTCTATCTATAAATCCCATTTCATGTTCAGTCCTGCAACACCAAATTCCAACTATGTCGAATCCTTCGTTTAAAATGGACACCTCTAATCTTCTTCTTGTTCATCACCTTGTGTTAGTTCCTTCTCCCTTGACTTTTTTACATTTGCAGACATACACAAACATGCATGTAAATATTCATAAATTTAATTAAATCCAAATTCGATACTCTGATCATAGTTTGCTTTAGATCATCGTACCATTTTTGTATATATAATGATTGTGATTGAGTCTAACTATGTGAAGTTGCGCGCAGGTCTCTCTGGATATCGAAAACGTGCCACGAGCTGAGGCAGCATGGCCGTACTGCCGTAGGGACGTCGAGTGCAAGGGGTGGTGTGGAGATGATCCGCATATTGCGTTATTTGAAATGCCGGGTGTACCCTCCATAGGAATTAATAAAGATCGATTCCCTTGATTCTGCTTATGTTGAGCTTTGTGATTCATACGAATAAGGATGTCTGAAATATTTACTAGTAAATAATAAGTAAGTGATTTCATACATACAATCAAGAAGTCATGATCTCGAATCACCCATATATATATATATATATCACATAAGGAAATAACTGTCGTCAACTCGATCATCATAGCTTCCAATCAATACTCATTCATACACCTAATTACTTGTATCATCTGAGAAAAAGAATTGGACAATATATCCTAAATCTCGTATGGACAACAACGGTACCTGCTTTTTTGTCTGTCCATATAACCACCACATTTCTAAAACCAAATGTGGTGGCTTTTGTAGCTGCTAACAGGATACACAACCGTTTGGAATTAGATTCTCATAAACTCTCTAACGGCTGCCAGCGCCTTGAAACAACTAGAGATTAGCTAGCTTCTATTCCTAATTTCCTAAGTTGTTCCAAGACATTTGCAGCTAGCCGTTGCTTAGTTTCTTATAATTTGAAGACTCCCATTCCAAACAGACTGTTCTTGTACGTACCATGTTAGTAGGCCGACAGCCATGCACAACAGCCACGACATCTGATTTCACAAAGGTCATGATAGTATTGATAGACAACAACATAGGTATCATTGTTGTCCATGCTATACTAGGTTAAGGATAATTTGCTCAATTGTTTGTCTCGAGTGATCCAAGTAATGGGATGGATCTCTAATATTGGTGGTTGAGAGGGAGATGATGATGATGCTCAGTGTTTTAAAACTTAGATCAGTAATCAAATCGGAAAATTCAGTGGGTTACGGGTTACTGGTTCAACATTGGTCCAATCGTAGTCGAATCGTGACGTCATATATATGTAAAATAAATAATTATATAATAAACAAAAATAACTTTAATAATTAAATAAATAAATATACCACTTTGCAATAATATTTTAGTGACAACTTTATACAATATTTTTGTTACTAATTTCCACTGATAACAAACTAATTCTAAAAAACAATAATTACAATCGAATTATAAAATTCATTATTGAGATAAAACAAAATTATTATCACTAAATATATATAATTAATAACATTACGATATCACTAACTTTTTCATGTCATCAAATTTCTTTTCTTCTTTTTTATGGTGGCGTTTGAAAATTTTAATATTTTTCAATGATGAATTAACTATTAAATTATAATAGGACTAAACTATTTTTCTGGCTGCGCCGCCGCTGATTACGTAAACAATTCAAAATGAATTTTAAAGAAGTCAAAATTCAGGTCTACTTAATATTGGACAAGTTCATTAAATTTACTATTGAAAAAAGTTAAAATTTTATCTCTTATGTAAGTTGTCCAACTCCTTAACTCAATCTTAGGATGCAAAGCTTGGCGGCCCACATCGTATCGTGGTGGGCTTGTATGGGCTGGGGCTATTTTCGGTCGAGTACTATTTACTTGTTAATTTCTTCGTCTATTTTCTTTTACATTATATAGAAACTTCTTCGAATTTTTTCATTTACATAATTCATTAATAAGCTGAAGAGATGCATCGATTCGCTTAATAAAGCTTATATATCATAATAATTTCACATTACAATTAAACTTGCTGAATTTCACACACACAATAACACCAAAAATGACGAGCCAGTTAAGCGCAATGGCACTGGTGTTTCTCTGTAACTGTGAAAAATTGATTCTATAGTATATGTTTTGAAGATTACAGAGGGGATTAAAGAATAATAGCTTGGGCACAAAATATCTCTAACTACCTAACTATCTTGGCCACGTCAGTAGCTGACTAAGCACCACAGAAAGCAAACTATGTACAGAGAAAAGGAAGAAAAACGTAAAAACAGAGAGTGCGACTTTAGGCTAGAGATTGACTGCAAAGATGATTATTTCCTCAATGTGAACTGGGACAGCCTGATTGGTAGGGAAGCACTGGGGCAAACTCAAACATTCCCCCTCAAGTTGGAACTCTTGGGGAGAAATTACCAAGCCAACTGAAGAGTAGAAGTAGAAGAAGCAGGGCCTGGCCTGCAAACACTTAGTGTGAAAATTATCAGCAAGTTTGCTGTTTTCCAGAAATATGAGATGGTTAGAACACATCCCTCTTTATACTTCTACACGAACCAAATGCAGGTCGATTTCAAAGATGCTTTTTGTCCGTTCGTGAAAGTAGGATTGGGTAGTATATGAACAGCAGCCTGATGTGTCGTGCAATAGCGGAATAGGTGTTGAACATGAACTCGAAATCCTGAAGAAGATAAGATATCCACCTTAGTTCACAAACGAGTTGAGAGCAAGACTTCTATATTCAGCCTCCGCTGATGAACGAGAAACCGTGGGCTGTTTCTTGTTTTCAGAAATTGAGAGCCGAACCCAAAAACACACAATAACCGTGAGAGAACGACGACTGTCAATGGCAACTTGCCCCCAAATCGGGCATCGCAATAAGCCTTGAGAGAAAAGACAAGGATTAGAAACAGGAAAGTAAAACCTTTGGTAGGAGACCCCTTTAGATAACGTACTAAATGAAAGAGCAGCATCAAAGGTTGTTGATGTTAGGAGGTTTGTGATCAAGGACGGGAACGAACTGACTTATTGGTTGGGCATAATGAGAAAACATCTGGCCTTGTGAAACTCAAAATAAAGCAATCGCCCAATCAACCTGCGATAAGGCTCTAGGATCAACCAAAACAGAGGCCTCCACAGGATGTGAGTTTGGAGACCCAAAGGAAGAGGAGTACAACCGACTTTGGCGGTGCTCAGACCAGCATCAACTACGAGATCCCAAAAGTGATTTTTGCTGTAACGAGAACTGTACCTGCCAGGAAAGGAACGGGCAATTTCCAAGCCAAGAAAGTATTTTGCAGGCCCCATGTCTTTAATAGTAAAGAGATGCAAGTAATCTTTAACAGGGAAATAAGGGACTCCTTAGAGCTAGTGATCAACACATCACCAACATAAACTAAGAGAAAAACCACATCATGAGCTCTAGTTTGTATGAATAGGCAATGATCATTCTGAGATTGCAATAAACCCATACTTTCAAACAACTGAGAAGTAAATTCTTGATTCCATTGGCGAGGAATGCCTGCTTTAGACCGTATAAAGACGTCCTCAATTTACAGACTTTTCCTTGTGAAACAGATTACCTTCAGGAGGAATCATATATATTCCTGATCCAAGTAAACCATGCAAAAGGCATTATTTATATCAACTTGATGAATAGCCCAACTATATCCAGAAGCTAATGCCAGAAATATTTGAACAGTGACTGGCCTTAGCCACCGGTGAAACCGTTCAACATAATCAATGCCCTGCTATTTGATTAATACCTTTCGCAACCAAAGCGAGCCTATTCTATCAACAGATTCCATGTGGTGTTATTAGTTTAACTTTATAAACCCACTTACAACCAATGGCACGTTTATCTGACGGTATAGTGAGTCAACAACCTCAAGTTTTATTTCTTCAAGAGAGTAAGCTTCTTGATGGCATTTGCCTGCTGCCATTCACTATGCTCTTTAGCTTGTGTATATGTTCTAGGTCTCTTGAAACTGACAAAAGCATGCCATTGAATTCATATGTGATGAGGAAACAAAAGGAAATATAGGATGCTCAGAAGAAGAAATGGACAACAAAGTCTTTTAACCAAACAGGTGGATGAGTTGATCTAGTGGATTTTCTCAAAGGTCAGTGGAAGGAAGTCGAGACAAGGATGTCTCATTTCGTAGGTTGAAGATTAAAAGAAAAATCAGATATGGGAAACAGAAGTAATTAGGCTGAGATCAGTATGAATATCAGGTACAGGAGCTGGGAACGCCTCTTAAGTAAGCTGAACACTGAAGAACTAATGGGTAAAGGAATAGGGCATGATGTAGAAATGTCTGATGTATGTTTATAAGGAAAGTAATTCTCATGAAATGTCACATCCCTTGACACAAAAACCGAATGATGTTCAAGGTCATACAACTTATAGCCCTTTTGGCCTTGGGCATATCCTATAAACACACATTTAGTGGCTCGAGGTTCAAATTTTGTTTTATGTGGCTGAACATTGGTAGAAAAACAGAGGCATCCAAAGGCTCGAAGAAACTGATAAGATGGAGATTTATGGTGTAGGATTTCATATGGTGATTTCCAGTTTAAGATAGGGGAAGGCAAACGATTAATGATATAGGTGGCAGCAAGAATAGACTCAGCCCAAAATTGTTTAGGAAGGTATGACTCAAACATCAAGGCTCTAGCAACTTGAAGTAGGTGTTTATGTTTACGTTCTCTACTACACGTTTTGTTGTGGTGTATAGACACAAGATTTTTGATGTATAATGCCAAAAGAATTGAACAAATCTTGGCAATGAGTGCTGAGAAACTCTGGACCATTATCAGTCTAATACACTTAACACTGAGGTTATATTGAGTTTGAACTTGTCTAAAGAATGTAGAAAGAAAGGTTATAGCTTGAGCTTTATATCGCATGAGATAGGTCCAAGTAGTTCTAGAGTGATCATCAACAACAGTCAAGACATAGTGACATCCACTTAAGGATGATTGTTTATAAGGTCCCCATATATCCACATGAATTAGTGCAAATAAGGTATCTGCTGAAGAGTCACTCGAAGGAAAAGATTTTCTTGATTGCTTAGCAAGGGGACAAATAGAACAAACAGACTGTTCTTTTGGTTGTTTACATCTCAGAGTAGGAATATGATCTATAACATTTTCAGAGGGATGACCTAGCCTCTTATGCCACAGTTCATAAGAGGTACAATCTTGACTAAGATGAACAAATTCAGGTACAGACTTGGTACGTTTATTGACAGCAGTAGAGGAGAAGGAACTTGGAGTTAAGTAGAACAATTTTCCTATCTGATTGCCTATTGCCAGGACCTCCTCAGTCCTCTGGTCCTGCAATATGCAAGAAGAGTTATGAAAAATGAAACGAATTGGCAAAGCTTTGCAAAGTTGTGAGACAGAAAGAAGATTGTGTTGGAAACTAGGAATATGAAGAACTTCAGCAAGAGCAATGCTATCAGTTAGTTGTGCAGTGCCTATATGTGTAGCTTTAGTGACACTGCCATTAGGTATGAACAATAGGATTAGGATCAATGCGAGTCAAAGAGTGAAGTAGTGTAACATCACCACACATATGTCTCGTAGCTCCAGTGTCTACAATCCATGCACCTAAAACATATCTATTATAATCAGTATTGAATGCCATACCTGCCAGTTCTTCCTCAAACTGTGCAAAATGCACTTTTACAGGATCAGTAACACTTCTATTCTGAACCAGTTTCAGTGCTTCCATCAAATTGCAATAAGGCTATTAGCAGAAGTCTCTGGATTCTTTTCAGTCTCTGCAGCCATGTATACTCTCCCTCATTACCTCCTTTCTTTTCTTATCAATCAAATCCTTGTACCAGTCAGGTACACCATGGACTTTAAAACAACTTTCTTTTGTGTGGCCTGATTTTCCACAACATGTACAAGTTAAAAACCTTTTGTCAACATTTTTCTTCTTTACAAAGGTTTTATATCCTATACGTTCTTGATCTCCATTTCTGGCATACATAGCATTATTTATTCCTGTTTCTGCAGTTTCCATATGAACTTTCCTCTGCCGTTCCACTCTCATCACCATAGAAAATGCCTTGTCAACATGTGGAAGCGGCTCCATAACTAATATCTGACTGCGCACACCATCAAATGTCTCATTTAAGCCCATAAGAAACTGCATTAGTTGACTAGCTTCTGTCTGTGCAGCTTATCTTCTGT
>JACGWL010000868.1:0-25758 GCA_034509725.1 Sesamum angolense
TCCTACCTCTGGTCAAGTTTCGTCAGATTCGGAGACATTTTTATTTCAGCTGTTTGCACGTTTTATTAAAGAAAGTTTGCTTACCTATTTGACTAACTTGTAGTTATTATTTCACTTAGCAAATTTACCACGCACTATTATGGGTTAAGACCTACTCTGGGTCAAGTTTCGTCAGATTCGGAGACAGTTTTTATTTCAGCGTTTTGCACGGTTTTATTAAGAAAGTTTGCTTACCTATTTGACTAACTTGTAGTTATTATTTCACTTAGCAAATTTACCATTATTATGGGTTAAGACCTACCTCTGGGTCAAGTTTCGTCAGATTCGGAGACAGTTTTTATTTCAGCTGTTTTGCACGGTTTTATTAAAGAAAGTTTGCTTACCTATTTGACTAACTTGTAGTTATTATTTCACTTAGCAAATTTACCACGCACTATTATGGGTTAAGACCTACCTCTGGGTCAAGTTTCGTCAGATTCGGAGAATTTTTATTTCAGCTGTTTTGCACTGTTTTATTAAAGAAAGTTTGTTTACCTATTTCACTAACTTGTAGTTATTATTTTACTTAGCAAATTTTTTTTTTGGGTAACCGGTAAATTGCATTAAAAAAAACTGTACATGGCCCTACAAGAAATTTCCTATTGCCCTAATGGCCATGCTAAATTCCAAATTCTATACAAAATTCTAGTTATTAAGATAAGAGAAATGTCGGTAGCCATAATCCGCATTCTAACGTCCTCTAACAGTTTATTGGAGGTGACTTCCGCTGACGATGATGTTGCTATAAATCTCCTGTTATTCCTTTCAGCCCAAAGACGGTATACCAAAGCCGCTAACGTTGCTCGTGATGCCGCATTAACTAAATGATTGCCTCTCCATCTTTTGCTCGCCCAAGTAATGCCCCGCTGCCATTCCAAGTATGGCCAATGAAACATAACCTTATTCTTCAAAATAGTCAAGCATCTTTTAGAATATCAACATTTAAAAAATAAGTGGTCATGGGTCTCACCAAATTGTCCTCCACAAAGCACACAACCATTTGCATCCCCCGGGACCCAAGGTTTATCCATGGTGGAGAGCTTTTCCAAAATGGCCAACCAAAGAATAAACCCATGTCTAGGAACCTTAAACTTACCTTGAAGAAGTCCTTGCCAATGAACCCGTGGGGTGGGCGGCTGAATGAGTAAGATAGTTGATTTAATTGTGTAATTACCCGAGTTGCTTCTCCAACAAATTGTGTCTGCTGCTGAAGGATATGTTGGAGGTAGCTGTGACATGATTTCAACAATGTCATCATCTGTCGAGGCTGGCCAACACCATTGGTAGCGCTGAAGCACGCTGGAGAGTGTTGAGGATAGAGGCAGCCCCGTGACCGCAGGTCCTCGTGGAAAATTGAGGCATAGTGGACCCCGTTCGTGCCAAATGTCCTGCCAAAGACTAAAGGAAGATCCATCTCCTACTTTGTAGATGACACCTCTTTGTAGTAGAAGTCTCAATTTGAGCATTTGCTTACAGCCCCATGAACCCGTTTCACGATTGAATGTCCAAAATGTTGAGTGTCGGAGTCGGTATTGCTGAATCCAATCCACCCATATCGAAGTTCTATCATTTTGTAATATCCTCCATAGTTGTTTCAAAATCAGCGCCTGATTTGTAGTGATCAGACTATGAATACCGAGGCCTCCTTCCGCTTTTGGTTTGCAAATCTGATCCCAGGCTACTTTCGCATTTCCACTTCCAGATGATCCTTGCCAAAGGAATGTTCTCATATTTTTTTCTAGCAATTTCAGAACGCCTTTCGGTAAAATAAGAACCGAGGCCCAATACGTGTGCAGGGTGCTAAGGACTGATTTGATGAGCTGGAGCCGTCCAGCATAAGACAGATTCTGATGGTTCCAGCCTGCTAATCTGGTGTCTACCTTGTCGATTAAGGGCCTGCAATCAGCTATCGTTAGTCTAGAAGAAGTTAGAGGTATACCTAAGTACTTAACAGGCAGTAAGCCTTCTTGGAACCCCACGTATTCCAGGATCTGTTGTCGTTCCTGCTGCACTGCTCGGGATAATATTATCTGGCTCTTTGCTGGGTTTACTTTAAGTCCTGACAATGTAGCAAACTCACTCAAAGTATCAGTTAGTACTTTAATAGAAGGAATATGTGCCTTACAGAAAAGTAAAACATCATCAGCAAAGCATAAATTAATAAGGCTAAGTTCTTTGCATTTCCAATGGTACTGGAATTGAGCTGCATTTTGGACTCTATGTATGAGAAGCGAGCTCCAGATTTCCATCACCAATACAAAAAGATAAGGTGATATAGGATCACCCTGTTGAAGTCCCCTACCACCTTTGAAGAATCCATAGATCGAACCATTAAGCGAAATGGAAAATGAGGCTGTCGAAACACATTGCTCAATGAGTACAATAAACTGATGGGGGAAATTGAATAATCTCAGAACCTCCAGAAAATCCACTCGACCGAATCATAAGCTTTCTGAATATCCACTTTGAGCGTACACCGATCAGGGAGTCTCGTTTGATTGTAGCCTGCAAGTAGTTCTTGAGCTAAAAGTATGTTATCCGATATACTTCTTCCTGGGACGAAGGCATTCTGCGAGTAATCGATCAGCAAAGGAAGGACCCGCTGTAGTCGTTTCACAATAATCTTGGTGATTCCTTTGTACAAAACATTACAACAGGAAATCGATCTATAATCCGAGACATAAGTAGGCATGTTCACCTTCGGAATCAAAGCTAGAAGAGTAGTATTGATCTGTTTTAGAATTTTACCCGAAAATTCACCAACGCCTCAAACATGCTCTGTCTAACCACTGGCCACGCAGCTCGATAAAATGCCAAGGTATACCCATCCGGACCCGGGGCACTCTCTACCTCTATATCAAAGAAAGCCTCTTTGACCTCAGAATGTGTTACAGGAGCTACTAGGAGGCTGGCTTCAGCCGTGGTTATGGTATGCTTGAGGTCAGGACGTAAGAACCCCAAATCTAGTGTCCTGTGTGTGCTAGAACCTCCAAGTAAGGTCTGAAAATACAAAATAAACTCCTGTGTGACATCTTGCTGCGCTGTGAGTATTTCTCCACTTACTTTTGTTATTTGAAAGACCCTTTGTTTCACTATTGTCGAATTAATCTTCCGGAAAAAAACTTTAGAACTTTGATCCCCATGTTTCAGCCATCGCAGTTTGGCCAGCTGTTGAAGCTTACTAATTTCCAGCTTAACAGCCACAGCATAAACCCGGCGACAACATTTTACAAGGTTGAGAAAGATATCCTCTTTGTACGTAGCAAGCAGTGCTTGAGCCTTATCAAGAAAGATCTTAGCCTTCTTAACGTTATCTGTAAGATTACCAGTCAGTTTCTTCTGTCGTCGGAACTCAGCTTTCAGACGTTTCAGCTTGCATACAATGTCATACATTGTTGTCCCTGAGATACGGTGCTTCCAGATATTCTCCACCGAGTCCAAAAAACCTGGAAGTTGTGCAAGATAATTGTCAAACCTGAATACTGCATGATCAGCATTTCTGTCCATGCCAGTGAGAATTAGAGGAGAATGATCCGATGTGCTCGGTAAGGCAGAGATGTATGATGAACCAGGCCAAGCGTCCAACCATGCCGCATTAACTAGCATTCTGTCCAATCTCTTCCATAAGCTTCTTATCCCTTAACTGCAGTTGTGCCATGTATACGGGCAACCAGTAAAAGGCAGCTGCACGAGACCCGTGTCTCGAATGCAGTTACGAAACTCGCCCACAAACTTCGCTATCATCTATTACCGCATTAAAATCACCTAAAACCAGCCAAGGTTCGTCGAATATTCCTGTGGACAGAGTACGCAAAGTACTCCAAAGATCGCTTTGTGGAATTATGTCATAATCACTATAGAGAACAGTTATCAAACACCTTGTATGCAATCGTTTATTGAATGCACGACAGTGAATAAACTGAAGCCCGTCGGACCAGAATTCTCAAACCATGACCAATTGTTTAACAAATTACGCTGTGTGCGTTGGACATGTGCTTGACTGACTCGGGTTTCAATTAAACCAAGAAATGAGTGTTTATGATCCCTTACCAATTGTTCAACTGCTCGTTGGTGATCGAGACCATTGAGCCCACGAACATTCCATGATGCCATCTTGATCATGAGCCACCCACCGTCGGGCTACAATTATTAGGGCCCGTTGACTGGCTGTCCTCATCAACAATCAGTTCAGCATCCTTGGTAAATTCTGTGGCTAGAGCACTATAAGAATTATAGAGAACAATTTCCTTGCCATTTTTAATACCTGACGACCCGCTGCTGGCTGCAGGCCTAGGACCCTCTACCGACCTAGTGCTCTGTTCAGGTCGTTTAGAGTCCGATTGAGGATTCTGTTTTTTGACAAAAATCGTTATCAGCGGAGCTACATTCTTTTTCATGTTGGTCGGACAGGTAGTTGCCACATGCCCCAAAGAACAACAATTTTTACACCTTTGGGGCATCCACTCATACTCAACATCAATCCGCTTCGGGTCTTCCTTGCCATTCCGTAAAACTGGACTGATAACAACAAGGTGTTTTGGTAGTTCAGAATTGAAATCAAGCATAACACATACCCGGGCAAAGTCGAGGCAGGAACAATCCTTGGTGATGCCATCAGTGTACAATGGGGTCCCAATGCTGCTAGCTACCTTACTGAGCCCTTCGTCCGTCCAGTATTCCATCAGTAAATGTTTAAGGCGAATCCAAATCGGAATCTGAGTGTGTTTTTGCCATCATAGGGACATGCCCTGCTCCCAAGGCTGAAGCACAATGGGCTGACCTTGGAATAGCCAAGGACCACCTTCGATGACATCTTCCATGGCCATCCTATTGTGGAACCGAAAGAAGAAGAAGCCACTAGACGACGCTGAAACATGCTGTAGGCCCTTCCAATTAGAACGGGCAAAAGTTTCTAGTTGTTGAAAATACGGTCTTCGCCCCAGAAAGTAACCAACAGCTGTAGATTGCCATTTCTTGGAACCATTGTCGACTACCTCCTTTGTCGGTCTATTGATGATTTCTCCATTCTGTCTTGTCGGAGGGACAAAGTGTAGGGTCTTACGAGAGGATTGATGAAAGGCATCCGCAATATTATCCACAAAATTAGACTGTAATTTCACATTGCCAATGTAAATATCAGGGTGGACCGACAGTCCATCTTTGACAGTTGACGACGGAATTGATTCCAGATTGGGAGAACAATCTTGAGCATTTCGACTAAGTTGTTCGTTTTGACTATCCTGCTACGCCGATTCATCTAGAGCCCCAAGCAATTGCGTCGGAACATCAGAATCTTATGGAATCGGAGCTTCTTGTGGCTCCTTTTCTTGAGAATGAAAAGTAGCCAAACCCAATTGTGTACTCGAACAACATCCATGGGTTTCTATCCCCGACCGATTAATAGGGTTATTTACCAAATCAGTCAAAGACACAGTATCCATACCTGTCCGCACCGAACGGCGAGGAAGTAGTGAAACCCTTGGTCGAAACGGCGTACTCGGACGGCCAGTCACCGATTTGAGAGCTGGGTTCTTACTTGTCTTGAATTTCTGCTCCCAATGATCTTTCAAGGAATTCAGATTCACCATGGATGCGGAATCTCCATTCAAGACCCGATTTGCCAAATCATAAAATTCATCAAAATCAAACTCGTCTCTAATACTGTAAGGTGATTCATGCCCTTCAAGAACGGTCGAGTCTCCACCAGGAATTCAGCCTCGGTCGCATTGTTTTCTCCGTCTGGGTTCTCATCGTGTGTGGCCGAGATTTCAGTGTGTGTAGTGTGTGTGAGAGAACAGAGAGAATTAGGAGAATTTGGAATCTTTTTTCACTTCACTTACTTAGCAAATTTACCACAGAGTATTACGGGTTAAGACCTACCTCTGGGTCAAGTTTCGTCAGATTCGGAGACAGTTTATTTCAGCGATTTTGCACGGTTTTATTAAAGAAAGTTTGCTCCTATTTGACTAACTTGTAGTTATTATTTCACTTAGCAAATTTACCACGCACTATTATGGGTTAAGACCTACCTCTGGGTCAAGTTTCGTCAGATTCGGAGACAGTTTTTTTTTCAGCGATTTTGCACGGTTTTATTAAAGAAAGTTTGCTTACCTATTTGACTAACTTGTAGTTATTATTTCACTTAGCAAATTTACCACACTATTATGGGTTAAGACCTACCTCTGGGTCAAGTTTCGTCAGATTCGGAGACATTTTTTATTTCAGCTTTTTGCACGGTTTTATTAAAGAAAGTTTGCTTACCTATTTGACTAACTTGTAGTTATTATTTCACTTAGCAAATTTACCACGCACTATTATGGGTTAAGACCTACCTCTGGGTCAAGTTTTCAGATTCGGAGACAGTTTTTATTTCAGCGTTTTGCACGGTTTTATTAAAGAAAGTTTGCTTACCTACTAACTTGTAGTTATTATTTCACTTAGCAAATTTACCACGCACTATTATGGTTAAAACCTACCTCTGGGTCAAGTTTCATCAGATTCGGAGACAGTTATTATTTCAGCTGTTTTGCACGCTTTTATTAAGGAAAGAAAGTTTGTTAAGTGGATTAAACCAGATAGGGGATGGTTCAAATTGAACACGGATGGTGCCTCAAAAAGAAATCCAGGTGTTGCAGGGGCAGGTGGTATCATCAGAAGTTATCTTGGTCAGACTGTCCTTGCATTTCTGGAACATCTTGGTCTCACCTCTAACACAGCAGCAGAGTTGAAAGCCATCTATAGAGGTGTTAAATTGTGCATTGACAGCAGCATTAGGAAAATCTGGGTGGAAACAGATGCCAATGTTGCCCTCAAACTCATCTCATCTCCCTCCCAAGGGCATTGGCACCTTCAAAATTTGCTGCAACAAATTAGAAATCTTCTATCCCAGACTGAATTCAAGATATCACACATCTTTAGAGTGGGTAACCAAGTGGTCGATTATTTTGCTAACCAAGCATGTTTCAATCAACATCTTACCATCCTATCTCCCAATAGCATCACAAGTATTCCTAAAGGTTTGATTAGACTCGACGCTTGCTCCTTCCCTTCTATTAGAATCAGAAGTATTAGTACCTCTAAGTTCAGTTAATTTATGAAATTAGAGTACTTCAATACTGACTGGTTTTTTGTTGATACTTGTTGTCTTGTCTAAGCCTTTTCCGTGCTGATTATGTGATTTTACTGCTTTGATGTTAATTATCTTTTATGGGTGATGTGGTAGAAAATGTTTTCCCCTTTTTTGTTGGGTACCTCCTAGTCTTATCACTTCATGCTGGGCTAGTGCGGTTGTAGCCAACAGTTATTTTGCAGGTGTTATGAACTCCTTTTACAGGTGGTGTGCGATTCATGATCTGGTGGGATACCAAGAACTTTTTGACTCGCCATAAATAAAAAATATTTTCCACCTATTGTGCTTTTTGCCATAAGGGAGTTGCATCATTGTTTACACTTTTGACTATATTTGTAAGGGAGTAGTACTCCTTATTTATGGTTTTCCTAGAAATTCTAGGGAGGTAGCTCTCCACGCTGTAACTATTTGAATATTTTTATATAAAAGGATTGGAGACTCCGAAAAGGTCTCCCCACCTCTAGGTGGTTAAAAATAAAAAATAAAAAATAAAAGTTTGCTTACCTATTAATTTGTAGTTACTATTTCACTTAGCAAATTTACCACGGAGTATTATGGGTTAAAACCTACCTCTGGGTCATGTTTCGTCAGATTCGGAGACAGTTTTTATTTCAGCGATTTTGCTTGGTTTTATTAAAGAAAGTTTGCTTACCTATTTTACTAACTTGTAGTCATTATTTTACTTAGCAAATTTACCACGCACAATTATGGGTTACGAGCTACCTCTAGGCCAAGTTTCGTCAGGTTCGGAGACAGTTTTTATTTCAGCTTTTTTGCACGGTTTTACTAAAGAAAGTTTGCTTACCTATTTGACTAACTTGTAGTTATTATTTAACTTAGCAATTTTTTTTTGGGTAACGGTAATTTGCATATATGAATAAAAAATACTATACACATGTACAAGGCTATGCAAAGAATGGGCCTGGTGCTAATGTGGCCAAGCTATTTTCCAAATCCTATACAATGCTCTAGTTTGTAAAGAAGGATTACATTCCTCAATTTGAATCCTTAGTCTAATTTCTTCAACCACCCTGTAAGCTACTGATTCTGCTGCTGCTGCCGTGTTATTGAACTTCCTGTTATTTCTTTCAATCTATACATAGTACACCAAAGCTGCAAGTAACGCTCGAGGGGCTGCATTAGCTAAATGGGAAGATCTCCACCATCTGCTAGCCCAACGAATGCCATACTGCCTGCTCGAGTATGGCCATTGTAACCGAACCTGTCTATGTACTAGGTGTAAGCATCGCCTCGTGTATTGACAGTTGAAGAAGAGGTGCTCATGTGTCTCCATAAAGTGCCCATCACATAGTACACATCCATTATCTCCATGAGATAACCAAGCTTTGTCCATAGTGGATAGTTTCTCCAAAATAGCCAACCATAAAATGAAAGAGTGTCTTGGGATTTTATACCTGCCCTGTAGGAGTCCATGCCATTCCACTTGATTATTACGCGGCTGGAACAGTTCAATTGCTGATTGAACAGAAAATTTGCCCGAGTTGTGCCTCCATAAAATCTCATCCGGGCTGTTTGGGTGTATCGGTTGCAGTTGGGATGTAATCTCGTTGAATTCAGCATCAGGTATTGCTGGCCAGTTCCATTGGCCTTGCTGAAGCACATTGGATAACAGAGCATCAAGTGGCAAACCTGTCAAATGCGGGCCTTCCGGATGTGAGAGACAGAGGGGTCCTTGTTTGTGCCAAATGTCCTGCCATAGCTTGAAGGTAGAGTCGTCTCCCACTTTATTTGTGTACCTCTCTAAGAAAAGGTTTTAGCTTGATCATTTTTTTCCATCCCCAAGAGCCTGTTGAGCCAGTAAATGTCCAGAGAGTGGTCTTGCGTAGTCGGTAATGTAGTATCCAGTTAACTAAACTCTAGTCACTATCAGTTTGAATTAGTTTCCACAAGTGTTCCAGCATAAGAGCTTGATTCATAATCAAAATACTTCGAACTCCCAGACCTCCTTTTTCTTTCGGTCTGCAAATTTGCTCCCATGCTACTTTAGCATATCCACGTCCCGTTGAGCCTTGCCATAGGAATTTCCTTATTTTAGCTTCAAGGATTTTGATGATTCCTTTGGGGAGGATAAAGACCGATGCCCAGTAAGAGTGTAGTGTGTTCAGAACTGATCTGATGAGCTGTACACGGCCAGCAAATATCAGATTGAGGTGATTCCAGCCTGCAATTCGAGTTTCCAGCTTGTCAATTAGAGGTTTACAGTCTGTAATTGTGAGGCGTGATGAGCTGAGAGGGACTCCTAAGTACCTGACAGGTAAACAACCTTCCTGGAATCCCAAAAATTCCAGAATTTGTTTATCTTGCTGTGCTGACCGTGAGAGAATAATTTAGCTTTTTGTGGTTAACTTTCAGACCTGACAGCTCCGCAAATTCACATAATGTGTCTTTGATCACTGTAATAGACGGAATGTCAGACTTGCAAAAAACGAAGACATCATCGGCAAAGCATAGATCCAGTATTCATTGTTCTTTGCATTTCCAATGAAACTGAAATAACGGGACTGTATGGACTCTGAAGTGGAGTAAAGTATGCCATATCTCCATGATTAAAACAAATAAATAAGGTGACATGGGGTCACCCTCTCGAAGTCCCCTAGCACCCGAAAAAAAACCCATATATAGATCCATTGAGGGATATTGAAAAGAAGGCCGTTGACACACATTGTTCAATCCACCCAATAAACCAAGCCGGAAACTCAAATAGTTTTAGTACCGCTGTCAAACAATCCCAATCGACCGAGTCATATGCTTTTTGAATATCAACTTTGATGGTACACCGTGGTGGTAACTTGGCCTGGTTATAACCTGCAAGAAGCTCCTGAGCTAGTAGAATGTTATCCGAAATACTGCGGCCAGGAACGAAAGCATTCTGAGAGTAGTCGATCAGCAAGTGAAGAACTAGTTGCATTCTCTTAACAATGATTTTCGTGATGATTTTAGATATGACGTTGCAGCAGGATATTGGTCTGAAGTCAGAGACTTTAGAGGGTATTTGAACCTTTGGGCTAAGTACTAAGAGAGTTGCATTGACCTGTTTGAGGAGTTTGCCAGTTCTGAAAAATTCACTGACAACTTCCGAAACTTCTTTTCCAACCACTGACCAAGTGGCTTTGAAGAAACCAGCAGTATATCCATCCGGACCCGGGGCACTGTCTTCAGCAATATCAAAAGCAGCATCTTTGATTTCTGCCAATGTAACAGGAGCACATATTGTGTCAGCTTCATCAGAAGAGAGGCTGCGCTTTAAGTGTTGTCGTAGAAAATCCAGATTGATATTCCTTTGCATTCGTGGACCTCCCAATAATGTCTTGAAATACGACACAAATTCATCAGTAACCTCTTTCATATCCGTAAGAATTTCTCCAGTTGGTGTGGAGATTGAAATATACGCTGTTTAGCTCTCATGGAGTTAACCTTCCTGAAGAAAACTTTAGAATTTTGATCACCATGTTTTAACCACTGTAATTTTGATCTTGGTGTAGCATGTTCTCCTCCATCTTCACTGCCACAGAATATACCATTCTACAGCATTTAACAAGTTGAAGCAGGGCATCCTCCTTGTATTCTGAAAACAGCTCCTGTGCCTTGTTCAGAAATTTCTTAGCCAGTTTTACATTGTCTGACAGATTCCCTATTGCTTTCCGTTGCTGTCGAAATGTGGTTTTGAGAGCTTTGAGTTTGCACACCACTTCATACATCGCAGCTCCAGGAATTTTGTGTTGCCAAATTCGATTGACAGAAGCTATAAAACCAGACCGTTTTGCAAGATAGTTATGAAAACGAAATAAACCATGATCTGTACCTCTGTTTTCTCCTTGGATAATGAGTGGGGAGTGGTCTGAAGTACTCGGAAGTGCGATAATATAGGCTGAGTCCGGCCATTTTATCCAACCACGCCTCATTTACTAACATCCGATCCAGTCTTTTACATAAGCTCCTGCTGCTTCACTACAGTTATGCCATGTGTAAGGGCAACCAGTAAACGGCAAGTGAATGAGGCATGTTGCCATAATGCAACTGCGAAATTCAGTCATTGATGTCGTAGTATCAGCCGCTCGGCCATTGACTTAGCTATCATCAATAACAGCATTAAAATCTCATAGTACCAGCCATGGTTCTCCAGAAATATTGTCAGCTAGATTTTGGAGTGTAGCCCATAAGTTGGTGTGCGTGCAGTTGCCATACAGGATAGATATCAAGCACACATACAGGACAGATATCAAACACTTGGTGTGCGTGCGTTTGTACATAGCTTGGCAGTGAATGATTTGGTTATCAACCCACAGAATATCAACATTGATCTCAAGATTGCACCAGGCAAGCCATATTCTTCCAGTAGGGCCATTATAATCATCAAACCAGGACCAAGACGTTAAGAACTTAGAACGAATCCTCTGTACATTAGCCACATTCACTCTCGTTTCAATTAAGCCGAAAAATTGAATGCCATGTTCTCTTACCAGGTTCTCGACAGCACGTTGATGATCAATGCCATTGAGACCTCTAACATTCCAGGCTGCCACTTTGATCATGTATCACCTAGGTGCGGGCTGCTTGAATTAGGGCCCGAGATTATACGATCATCATCACCATTGATCTCCAACTCTGAGTTTGCATAGTCTGCATTTAAAAGCTCAAATGTGTTATACAGAATAATGTCTTTTCCTTTCGTGGTGTGGGATTTTGCCTGCCTCTGTTTGTTCAGACTGAATCTCTGTAACTGGTGTAGCTGCATTTGGTTTATGAGGGTTGTCCTTTATCCGATTCACCTTTCCGTCAGTTTCCAACTCCCGTTATTTCACCTCCGATGTTGTATTCTATTTCTTCACAAAAACCATAACTGGGGCTCCATGATGAACCTTTTTATTCTCTGGACAGGCTTGAGCAATATGACCCAACGAGCAACACTGTTTACACCGTTGCGGCAGCCATTCATATTCAACATCAATTCGTGTTGGGACTTCCTTCCTGTCTCGCAGCATTGGATGCATGACTACCAAATATTTTGGCAATGTAGAATTGTAGTCCAACATTACACAAACTCGAGCATAATCTAGACGAGAACAATCAGTTGTAATTTTGTACGTATACAATGGAGTACCAACACCACTAGCAACAGTACTAAGATCATCCTCCGTCCAGTATTCCATAGGGAGATGTTTAAGGCGCACCCAAATTGGGATTTGGGTATGTTTTTGATGCTGTAACGACATGCCCTGTTCCCAGCACTGAAGAACAATAGGTTGACCTTGGAATAGCCAAGGACCTCCTTCAATAACATCTTCCATCGCAGCCCTGTTTTTGAATCGGAAAGAAAAAGAAACCACTGGATGTTGCAGATACTTGCTGTAATTCTTTCCAATTAGCACGAACAAAAGATTCAAGATTCGGAAAATAGGGCTTTTTCCACAAGAAATAACCTACGGCAGTAGCTTGCTATCTTTGAGATCCTTTTTCAACAATTGCCGGAGTAGGCCGAATGATAATTTCCCCCTTTTCTTTTGACGGAGGAACAAAAAATAGTGTTTTCCGAGATGATTGTAATAAATCATGAGCAATGTTATCGATATGGTTCGACTGTAATTTAACCTTACCTATAAAAATCTCCTGGGCATTTTCAATTGATGGAGTTGGGTTGTAATTGGGCGAACCTTCGATTGGAGTTTTCTAAACACGAGACGATTGGGGTTGGAAATCATCTGAATTTGTTTTTCCCTCAAGGGCAGTCCCTTCCCCGATTTTGTTCGTGTCGAGACTGTCGGTAGCCATGGTTATGTGGAGAACTCTTCTGGGCAGTAGTGAAATCTTTGATGGGTATGGGGTTACCTCTCGATCAGCCACCGATTTCAATTTCGCTGATTTGGGGTTGTCAATAGGGGTTTGGAATTTGCTTTGCCATCGTTCTTTGAGCGAAATCAGGGTCCCATAGATGTAGAATCCCCATTCAAGACTCTCATTGCTAACTCGTAAAACTCATTAAAATCAAATTCTTTGTTGAAATCTGGTACCACTTTGTCCGATTTGTCTCCGACGGTAGCTTTCGATCCAGTCGATCCATGGGTCTCCACTCCCACGTTCACATCGGCATCATCATCCGCGTCATCGATTTCGTCATTAGGGTTGCGTATGTGTGTGTACGGGTTTGAGTGTGTGTAGTGTGTGAGAGAAGAGAGAGAGAATTGTTAGGCATTGTAAAATCCATATCAAATTTACCACTGACTTAGCAAATTTACCATGCACTATTATGGGTAAAGACCTACCTCTGGGTCAAGTTTATCAGATTCGGATACAGTTTTTATTTCAGCGTTTTGCACGGTTTTATTAAAGAAAGTTTGCTTACCTATTTGACTAACTTGTAGTTATTATTTCACTTAGCAAATTTACCACGCACTATTATGGGTTAAGACCTACCTCTGGGTCAAGTTTCGTCAGATTCGAGACAGTTTTATTTAAAGAAAGTTTGCTTACCTATTTGACTAACTTGTAGTTATTATTTCACTTAGCAAATTTACCAACTATTATGGGTTAAGACCTACCTCTGGGTCAAGTTTCGTCAGATTCGGAGACAGTTTTTATTTCAGCGATTTTGCACGGTTTTATTAAAGAAAGTTTGCTTACCTATTTGACTAACTTGTAGTTATTATTTCACTTAGCAAATTACCACGCACTATTATGGGTTAAGACCTACCTCTGGGTCAAGTTTCGTCAGATTCGGAGACAGTTTTTTTCATTTTGCACGGTTTTATTAAAGAAAGTTTGCTTACCTATTTGACTAACTTGTAGTTATTATTTCACTTAGCAAATTTACCACGCACTATTATGGGTTAAGACCTACCTCTGGGTCAAGTTTCGTCAGATTCGAGACAGTTTTATTTCAGCGTTTTGCACTTTTATTTTTGCTTTCGTTGCACGGTTTATTAAAGAAAGTTTGCTTACCTATTTGACTAACTTGTAGTTATTATTTCACTTAGCAAATTTACCACGCACTATTATGGGTTAAGACCTACCTCTGGGTCAAGTTTCGTCAGATTCGGAGACAGTTTTTATTTCAGCGATTTTGCACGGTTTTATTAAAGAAAGTTTGCTTACCTATTTGACTAACTTGTAGTTATTATTTCACTTAGCAAATTTACCACGCACTATTATGGGTTAAGACCTACCTCTGGGTCAAGTTTCGTCAGATTCGAGACAGTTTTTATTTCAGCGTTTTTGCACGGTTTTATTAAAGAAAGTTTGCTTACCTATTTGACTAACTTGTAGTTATTATTTCACTTAGCAAATTTACCACGCACTATTATGGGTTAAGACCTACCTCTGGGTCAAGTTTCGTCAGATTCGGAGACAGTTTTTATTTCAGCTTTTGCACGGTTTTATTAAAGAAAGTTTGCTTACCTATTTGACTAACTTGTAGTTATTATTTCACTTAGCAAATTTACCACTATTATGGGTTAACCTACCTCTGGGTCAAGTTTCGTCAGATTCGGAGACAGTTTTTATTTCAGCGATTTTGCACGGTTTTATTAAAGAAAGTTTGCTTACCTATTTGACTAACTTGTAGTTATTATTTCACTTAGCAAATTTACCACGCACTATTATGGGTTAAGACCTACCTGGGTCAAGTTTCGTCAGATTCGGAGACAGTTTTTATTTCAGCGTTTGCACGGTTTTATTAAAGAAAGTTTGCTTACCTATTTGACTAACTTGTAGTTATTATTTCACTTAGCAAATTTACGCACTATTATGGGTTAAGACCTACCTCTGGGTCAAGTTTCGTCAGATTCGAGACAGTTTTTATTTCAGCTTTTTGCACGTTTTTATTAAAAAGTTTGCTTACCTATTTGACTAACTTGTAGTTATTATTTCACTTAGCAAATTTACCACGCACTATTATGGGTTAAGACCTACCTCTGGGTCAAGTTTCGTCAGATTCGGAGATTTTATTTTCAGCGATTTTGCACGGTTTTTATTAAAGAAAGTTTGCTTACCTATTAACTTGTAGTTATTATTTCACTTAGCAAATTTACCACGTATTATGGGTTAAGACCTACCTCTGGGTCAAGTTTCGTCAGATTCGGAGACAGTTTTTATTTCTTTTGCACGGTTTTATTAAAGAAAGTTTGCTTACCTATTTGACTAACTTGTAGTTATTATTTCACTTAGCAAATTTACCACGCACTATTATGGGTTAAGACCTACCTCTGGGTCAAGTTTTCGTCAGATTCGGAGACAGTTTTTATTTCAGCGATTTTGCACGGTTTTATTAAAGAAAGTTTGCTTACCTATTTGACTAACTTGTAGTTATTATTTCACTTAGCAAATTTACCACGCACTATTATGGGTTAAGACCTACCTCTGGGTCAAGTTTCGTCAGATTCGGAGACAGTTTTTATTTCAGCGATTTTGCACGGTTTTATTAAAGAAAGTTTGCTTACCTATTTGACTAACTTGTAGTTATTATTTCACTTAGCAAATTTACCACGCACTATTATGGGTTAAGACCTACCTCTGGGTCAAGTTTCGTCAGATTCGAGACAGTTTTATTTCAGCGATTTGCACGGTTTTATTAAAAAAGTTTGCTTACCTATTTGACTAACTTGTAGTTATTATTTCACTTAGCAAATTTACCACACTATTATGGGTTAAGACCTACCTCTGGGTCAAGTTTCGTCAGATTCGGAGACAGTTTTTATTTCAGCTTTTTGCACGGTTTTATTAAAGAAAGTTTGCTTACCTATTTGACTAACTTGTAGTTATTATTTCACTTAGCAAATTTACCACGCACTATTATGGGTTAAGACCTACCTCTGGGTCAAGTTTCGTCAGATTCGGAGACAGTTTTTATTTCAGCGTTTGCACGGTTTTTATAAAAAGTTTGCTTACCTATTTGACTAACTTGTAGTTATTATTTCACTTAGCAAATTTACCACGCACTATTATGGGTTAAGACCTACCTCTGGGTCAAGTTTCGTCAGATTCGGAGACAGTTTTTATTTCAGCGATTTTGCACGGTTTATTAAAGAAAGTTTGCTTACCTATTTGACTAACTTGTAGTTATTATTTCACTTAGCAAATTTACCACTATTATGGGTTAAGACCTACCTCTGGGTCAAGTTTCGTCAGATTCGGATTTTATTTCAGCTTTTTGCACGGTTTTATTAAAGAAAGTTGCTTACCTATTTGACTAACTTGTAGTTATTATTTCACTTAGCAAATTTACCACGCACTATTATGGGTTAAGACCTACCTCTGGGTCAAGTTTCGTCAGATTCGGAGACAGTTTTTATTTCAGTTGTTTTGCACTGTTTCATTAAAAAAGTTTGCTTACCTATTTGACTAACTTGTATTTATTATTTCACTTACCAAATTTACCAGAGAGTATTATGAGTTAAGACCTACTTCTAGGCCAAGTTTCGTCATTCGGAGACAGTTTTTGTTTCAGCTGTTTGTACGGTTTTATTAAAGAAAGTTTGCTTACCTATTTGACTAAGTTGTTGTTATTATTTCACTTAGCAAATTTACCACGCCCTATTATGGGTTAAGACCTGTGTGCCCTCTCACCAAATCGGTTAAGCTTGCGGTTTCTGTCTATGTGTAGAAGGCTATTGCCGATCGGCCATCTTCTATCCCCGATTGCTCAGGATGGTGTTTGGCCTCCTATTGCTCAGATTGATCGGGATTGTGATCACCCTATTGCGGAATTGGAATCCCATGATAAGGTTGAACTTGAGGAGCTGGCGGTTCCTAGGTGGGATAAGGGTAAGCAAATTGTTTTATATAATTAGCATTTGATGTGCTGAGATCTGCTCATGATGATGCAGAAAGTTCGAGTCGGGGTCCTAACGTATGCAGCCCCTCAGATGGTAAGCCATGTTGAATACAACTATATGGAATGTACGGGGCCTGAATAGGAGAGATCATCCGATCACCGTGAGGGATCTCGCTATAGAGTTCAGATTACGTTTTATTGCTTTGTTGGAAACTAAAGTTATGTTACCGAATGTTTCGCGTGTCCAAGCAGGAATATTTGCTAGATAGAAGTAGTTTGTTGATTATTCTGGCCCAGGCAATCGCATTTGTCAGCAACGAAGGAATAAGGGTGATTTGGCGATGAATGTAAGGTTGGCTATAGGATTTTTGGAAGTTTCTCAGAAATTGATCCAGGATGACCGGCATAACCCTCTTTTGTTGCAATTGGAGCATTGTTGCAGGCTTATCTTCCTTAAGGCAACAAAACTTGAACAAGTAATGCTGCGACAGAGAGCGAAGTTCCAATGGTTGAAAGGAGGGGATCAGTGTTCAAAGGCATTTTTCCAAAGGGAGGCCACCAGGAGGGCTAATAAGCGTATCTTCTAGATTTTAGACGATGATGGCGGTACATTTACAGACCCGAACGCTATTAGCTGTGTCTTTGTTTCATATTTTCAGAGGCTATTGGACGGGGAGAAGACGAATAGGGTGCTTTATCTACACTATCTATGCCCTTGGGCTCGGCATATCCTCACGGAGGACGAGTCTCGGGCATTGATCTGACCTATGATAAAGGTGAAGGAAACGGATCGGCCCGGGAAGCGCGGCGGGAAAGCGAAAAATAAAAAAATTGATAAAACATGCGATAATTAATGAAATTAATTCTGATCAAGGGTGTACCCTTGATCTTTCCCAGGCGTTCGGTGTATTAACTATAAAAACATAGGCCAACAAATCACGAGAAAAAACAAGGAGCGAAAATCACAAATGGAGTTTTACCTTTGTCGTTTTTCTTGTACGGCTACAAGCGTTGTCTCCACTCCGTTTTTGTTTCTGGATCCATCCACAACGAGACCTCGATCTTGAGATCCTCCCAAGAATGACACACCACCACTAAAGGATGTGGAGATTTCGTGCTAGCAAAATCTCCACAGAAGAGTTGGAGATCAAAACAATCGCTATGAATTAACGTGTTTTATCTCTCTTTTGTTTTTTCTTTTGACCTCTAAGACCAAATGAAAAAATGATATGGAGAACATGGGAGGGAGAGAGAGAGGCACGAATTTGTGAGGTTTTGAGAGGCTCGTCTGTGTTGTGTGTCTGGCTAGGGTTTAATGAAGGTATATATATGACCTAGTCATACACATACTAGGAGTCCTAACCTAGTTAGGCTCCAAAACAACCATCCTTACCCTAGCCACCCCTTAAGCACGAACTTTGCCTTCTAAATCAGCCAGAGAACCTTCCAATATTATCCTCCTTGACTTAGCCAAGGTCCAACCAAGACCTTGGGCTTGTATTTAATGAATCGGGATCGATAGGATCAAGCCCACGTCTCATGGACTTATATTCAATCTAATTTAATCATAAGCCCCAACATTAAACTCCTTATCTTTTAATCTAATTAAAAGATCCAAGCCCATGCTATCTCTTTCAATTTACAAATCGACTTTATAAATTGGACAGAGCCCAATAATATTAATCCAATTATTTTTTACTAGCTAACTTGAAATTCAAATTAATCCAATTAATAAAATTTCAAGTCATCCATCGAATGGATTGGTCTAAATAATGATCCAATCATTTATTCTCTCCAAAGATTAATTTAATCTAATAAATTAATCCAACTCTTCTAGAATTAATTCCAAACTAATTCTATCCCACTATAGTGGTAGGGTGTGACTCTTTAGGTTCACCCTCAGCTAGACTTGGGCATGTGTGACCAACACAATTAATTAAATCTAATTTGATTAATTATTTCCAATTTCCCATAATCGAAAATGGCCCGTTACCATAGGTGGCCGGCCGTCTAGCAACAGTCCATGGCACTAGAGACTAGGTGAATGTTGGCGTGAACATTTGGGCTCCAAATCTATACCAGTACGGTCCTACTGTCAACCGTCTCTTGGCCTTAGTCTAGGGCATGTAATTGGGTGTTGATTCCCATCCTTGACTAGGCAACTATAACACTCGAGATGCATTTACTCTACTGATCCGATCTAGGAAACATATTCCTGATCGATCAATCGCTTTGACCAAAGACTTTTAGAGTCTAAACCATCTCAAGGTGCATGGGAGAACTCTCTGTCATATAATGATAGGGGACAGATTCTCTCTTGGAATCCACCGTCCTCGCTACATACTCCGAGTGCATTGGATGAGGCTTATGATGACCATGCCTCATGACACAGCCACCGCTCGCCATATCCAATATATAATCTTCGTATGCACGTGACTGCCATGATTCCTCAAGTCAGAGGACTAATATTGTACTATCGGAACCGGAAATCCCAGTCATATCGACCAAGCCTTAAGAGGCTTCTATATGACGATTCTCGCGAGTCACTTCAGTCAGTTGACTACTTAGCCAACCAACCCACTAAAACTGCATGGACGACCTATGTCTTCTGCCGATGAAACCCGGCTGCAGTACCTAGTAGAAGTCTCCATAGGACCCTCGATACCCAATCTCGAGGTGCTCGACTTGGAACGTTCCAGACGATCCTTAGGAGTTGGTCTCATAGCTGCCAAACTTATGCGCAACCCAACTTCACGGGTAACCCTTCGATCCGTGGGCATTTCGTTGTGACATTGAAATCACGTTCAGTATCAGTGGTAAGCTCAACGAAATATTTTGCCATCTTGGTGAATTCTTACTGTATTCATCAATTTAATATTATTTGATAAAGATTGTCGAATGGAAAACAACCAATCCAATTGGCTTTTGGTCACCCATTCTAACAATCTCCCACTTGACCATTAAGCCAATTATCCATGTCGCTCAAAACCTTCTTAGCATGAGCAATCTATGATACCGGCTCGATTTCGTGGGTCTACTTTATTTTCTGTTGGATCTATGCGGTCAAAGAATTTCACCATCGCAGCCTGCAGATGGTTGTTATCTAAGAATTTCTGCGGATCTTGTGATGAGATCTCGGGCCCATAAGGCTCTTGCCGTAGCCATGTCGTTCGCCTCTAAGGCTACAACTAGCTCAGCTGTGCTAGGCACCACATCCATCTAATGAAACCACTTTCCTAGACTGACTTGTTAAAGTCGTCCCATATTCAACTTTTAAGATGGGGCGTCTGCTTGAAATACACCAATTGGTAATAGACAGTTGTCAAGAACAGTCTTTAATACCTTTTAAGTCCGAACGTGATTATACTTTGAGGACTTAACCATTATTCACATGAGTCTGGAAGCTAGTATCGCTTTAGCCTTCCAGAATTAACTCTCCACAAATCGTGTGTCAGACAGACTTCTTTAATCCTTATTCAGGTATTAAAGACTGTTCTTGACAACTGTCTATTACCAATTGGTGTATTTCCAATATACGTTGTGTCATGCCCTAAGCATACACAATATAAGGTCCAACACACCAAACCAACACTTTTGTGCTATCTTCGGCTCAGACGTAGGGAATGTCCAAGACATTTGAGCTTTCTCATTAGTCAACTATGACTGAGTTTTGAATAGCTCGACCCTAGTGTAGGAATCTAATTCCTTTTATGGAGAATTTTGTGAACAACTTTATATGTGTCTTAGTGTTTCTCAAATATGTTAACCTCCTTCCAAATGGGAAAGACGTTTATACACTAAAAATATTGGAACTCACCAAGTCCCACTAACGTTGGGCTCATTTTATCAAATCATACCTAGTATGATCTTTAGATGAAAATGAATATTCCAGTTTTACGAAGTCTCAAACCTAGTTTGAACTTCTTAGTGAATCCTTAGGCTCTAAGCCGTTAATTCCAAATGATGTCCAACATCGTTCCTCCTTATGTCCTTCTTGGATTAAAATCCAATTCCCATGGACAAATAAGGACTGGAATATGGTCAGTTAAAGATGTAGTTGATTACGAATGCTACATTTGAGAAGTTATATGAAAACTTACTCCCACTATTTCCTTGACGTGTATAGGACCATCCTATTAACTCAAGTACTTTTTGGGACGAGAGTTTCATCATACAATAAAGGCCAATCTGTTTAAGTGAAACACTAATCAAATAGAGTCCAACATAGTTCAATTTCTTCCTTATCAGAGACCGGTCAACCGTGGTCCTTTCAGGAATAACTTTATCGAGTGAGAATCACATTCTCATAAAAAAACTCCCACTAAATACACACCCTCTCAATTAAATCGAAAGGTGGTCATGTTGGTTCACCACTCCTAGTCTAATTCTTTGAACCTCATCAAATAAAATTAGACTAGTGAACCCCCGCACGGATCTTGTGTATTTTAGTAACTCACAGATATTACACTGGATCCAATCCAACATGTAACTGGTAAACTTATTTTTTCCCTAAAAGAGCTTTTGCGGTCTTTGTCCTTCTCAGTAAGGTTTTGAAAGTTAATAGATCCAAATCGCCTATTTCTAGTGCTCTTTGAATCCATCAATCTCTCTCTTCCTCAACTAGAATAGATTGACCTACCAGGACTGTAAGCTTGGGCTCTTTGATTATCATTTTATTCTTTATTTAAGTATTCATAATCTAATTATGAAATAGTATACGTTTCACCCAGCAGATATGAATCCATTCAATGTCAAATAAGAAGACTTTATTGATAACTATAATGCTAGGTTACATAGACACTATCCTAACATGATCACCATTAAGCCTAACTAAGCCCCTAGTCTTTTATAGCAACAGCCCCGCTATCGCTAAGCCTTAGGACCTTTTATTTCGACTTTTCTACTCCTCATCACCATCTGCAAACCATTTACAAATTACGAATTCGTTGGTATCCAATACCAAGAGTAGAATGGTGATTATGTTAGTACTCAATTAAAGATTTATACCTTCATTGGGGAGGAGCTTAGGACACTCCCTCTTTCAATGGCCCTTCTCTCGGTAATAAATGCAAATATCATTCAGAATCCTTGACTGACGAACCCTCTTCCTCTTTCCTTTACCCCCGCCTAGCGGTGTAACAGGAACACTTGAAGTGCTAACAGTACTAGAAAACATCTCTCCCTTCTTCCTCTTCTCGCGTCCGGCAATCTTGCCCTTCACTTTAGAGGTTGAAGCCTCTCCCACTAGTACCGTCGGCGTAGATTTTTCAATCGTTGCCTCATACTTGAAAAATATATTAATCAACTCATAAAGGCTTTCCTCAAGCCCATTCATGTTATAGCTGATAGTAAATTGATCAAGGGAGAGATATAGTAATTATAGAATCAAGTCAACGTGCGTTTCTTCCTCCTTCAAATCAGCATGGAAATCATTGAGCTTCTCCACTAGGAAAAGCATCATCACTCCATGCTCACGTATGGACGATTCGTCAATCATTATCATGCTGAAGATTGCCTTCATCACGGCATATCTAATATGCCATTCTGGTACCGCATAAAGTTCTTTTCATGCGGTGCGTTGTCGACAAGACGTCCTCATACCTTTTGTACTGTTTCTGGATCTCGTTACTCATTGAGCCCAGTACGATACTGTGTACTTTTCGGTTGTTCTCATGCCATTGAGTAAACTTTTCGAACTTCAAACATTCTCCGGGCAGGAACCCCTTCCGGTAAAGTCTGAGGTAGGGACTTATCCGGAACGTAAGTCTGGTTCTTGAAATCGAGGACCATCCTCAGATTTCTCAGCCAATAAAAAATGTTTGGTCCATTAAATATTAGGTTATTATAATATTAGGTTCAAGTTAAAGACTTGGACTTCAGTCATTAACCCTCCCACTATTTATGCGAAAGCCCATCACTCTCAAATGGGGTTTCAGAAAAACCATTTTCCTAGTGGGCTTGAGGTCGACAATTCTCCATGCCCCGCTTTTACGATTCACAAGGAAATAGCCTTGTGGGAGGTATCCAATACCATTCTCGTCATACGAGATCCCCAAGATATTTTGCCTCACCTTTTCACGTGATACCAAGGACTCCAAGCAAATCACGTTACTTAGTGTTAGACTGACACATCAACCGAATCATACTGCAAACTATCGCCCCCCATGACTCGTGAGACAGGGAAATAGAAGCGTAGTCTTTTCGTTCCTAATAATAATGTAGCTTTATTTCAATCCAAACATGCCACGACTCGTGAGACCACGTGTGGCTAAAATCAGCTTTCTCACTACATTACTGTGGATGGAAGGCATGGAAATTACATCACTTGGCATTAGTCCTAATCCATCAACTGAATCATAGCACACACTATCGTACCCCACGACTCGTGAGACAGGGAAATAGGTGTGTATTCACTTCGTTTACAGTAACAGTGCAACTTCATTTCAGTCCACACTTGCCACGACTCGTGGGACCACGTATGGGTAAAATTGGTTTCCTCACTACATTGTTGTGCATGGAATGTATGGAATAACAAGCCAATGTGTTTATTTTCATTTTTAAGGGTCTAATATTATTAACTTGGTCCAACCAAGTGATAGTTCATTTTAATAGTTGACCGAGACCTCATCACATATTAATATCTTGCATGAAAATATAGTCAATATATATAATGCATTTAAATAAAACGCATTGCATGCAAAATAAAAGCCTAGCACGCCCCTATTGGATGATCACAAGCCCAAAACCTATGCGACCCACTGAGCCCTCAGTGGATCTATGGTCAGTTTAAGGGTAGGCCTACATTATTACAAGATTTTGAATCCATTAACACATTATGGGCCTTGTAATCTCTCTTTATTTATTCTTTTGCTTCGTGGGCTCCATCCTTCGAGTCTCTTCTCCATGGATCTCTGTGGGCCAACCCATGGCCTCCTCCATGGGCCTCCATCGTCTGGGCTTGCTATTTACAATTATTTAAAATGAATAAAAGAAAAACCGCCCCACCTATTCTACTCTCATTACAACTTAAAAAGAAACCCCAATCATTAGTTGGGGGGAGTACATTAATAGGGAGAACGCAAGCCTTAAACATAATAGGCTAAAAACAAATATAGAGAAATAAGAGGCACGCATGCCCCAACCCAATAGAAAATAAACCAAACACAGGGTCCAATTGGCTTCGTGATCATCCATGTTAATCCAATTAACAAAATAACACATTTATTTTCAAAATAAACATGCACATAAAATATAATGCGAACCATGCATTATAATTAATGACATCCAATATCATAAATTATCTACACATCAAATCTCAGGAATTTATATGTAAAATAATGCAACTTAATAATGGATATAAGTGCAACCCATGCAAAAATCAATTTTTGCTCGAAAACCCATTCAAATTAATTTAGTAATACCAAATCTCAACCAAAAATTAAATTCACCAAAATTAACTGTTTTAGAAAAATATGTAGAAAAATCAGAAGAATCAAAAAACAGAAAAATTGTGTCAGAGGGCCGGCCGGCTGGAGGTGCATGCGCAGGCATCCCTGCCTGCCGCGCACAGGCGCACCCGCGGGTGCGTTCATGCCTGCGCGCCTGCCAGACGACAGGCAATGTCGGCCTCTGCTCGTTTTTTTTTCAATTTTCGAAAACTTTTTCCTGCAATTTCTGAAACAACAAGAAAATAATGAATTTTCAGAAATTTCAAATTTCAATAAACTTTCTTATGCCCAAAATTAAAAGCAAAATTATGAACATAAACCCTAGATCTAGATGACCAATTAAAATCCAAAAAAATACGCTTCCAAAACCGATTAAAAACATGTAAACATGCTGAAACATATAATACAAGTTAGATTCCAAGCCTATACACCAAATCGGGCTCTGATACCACTTGAAGGAAGCTGATCGGCCCAGGAAGCATGGCGGAAGCGTGAAATATAAAGTAATCGATAACACATGCAATAATTAACAAAATTAATTTTGATCAAGGAGTGTACCCTTGATCTTTCCCGGGCGTTAGGTGTATTATCTATAAAAACATAGGCCAAGAAATCACGAGAAAAAACAAGGAGCGAAAATCACAAATGGAGTATTACCTTTGTTGTTTTTTTCGTACGGCTACAAGCTTTGTCTCCTCTCCGTTTTCGTTTTCGGATCCGTCCACAACGAGACATCGATCTTGAGATCCTCCCAAGAATGACACACCACCACTAAAGGATGTGGAGATTTCGTGCTAGAAAAATCTCCACAAAAGAGATGGAGATCAAAACAATCGCTGTAAATTAACGTGTTTTGATCTCTCTTTCGTTTTTCTTTTGATCTCTAAGACCAAATGAAAAACTGATATGGAGAACATGGGAGAGAGAGAGGCACGAATTTGTGAGGTTTTGAGAGGCTAGTATGTGTTGTGTGTGTGGCTAGGGTTTAATGAAGGTATATATATGACCTAGTCATACACATACTAGGAATCCTAACCTAGTTACGCTCCAAAACAACCATCCTAACCCTAGCCACCCCTTAAGCACGAACTTTGCCTTCTAAATCAGCCAAAGAACCTTCCAAAATTATCCTCCTTGACTTAGCCAAGGTCCAACCAAGGCCTTGGGCTTGTATTTAATGAACCGGGTTCGATAGGATCAAACCCACGTCTCATGGACTTATATTAAATCTAATTTAATCATAAGCCCAACATTAAACTCCTTATCTTTGAATCTAATTAAAATATCCAAGCCCATGCTATCTCTTTCAATTTACAGATAAACTTTATAAATTCAACCAAGCCCAATAAAATTAA